>CM052439.1:175755693-175782221 GCA_028533085.1 Varecia variegata
TGCGTGTTGGTGCACAGGCCACGTGTCAATGCTTGTAGGCGCACTGGGCATTTTCGGGCACCAGGTCCTTTTGAGAAGAGAATATTAGCATAGGAAGGGCTGACGCTTTCCTCCATGCTACCGTCACGCCCACCCCACTCACAGATGCTGGTCTGGGCAGCAGGACAGGGGTCGGGGAGCAGAGCAGTGGGCAGCGGCAGCTGTGGGGGCCGCAGCGAGCCAGCCTGGGCGGTCCTAGACGGGGCGCGACGGCAGTGGCGCCTGTGCAGGGGAGGTGGGCCTTGCTCAGAGAGGCCGTCCTGGTAACACAGCACACCTGTAGCACACCTGTAGTCCTGAGAGCCAGGACCCCACCCGGCCCCTGCCCTGTTTTCCTCCTGCACACTCAGCTCGTGCCGGTTTTCTCCACGTGCCCCCAGCGCAGGGACAGGCAGGAAGAGGCGCTGCAGAGGCGAGTGGCGCGTGGGTGTGCGCGTGCCGTCCTTCCTGAAGCCCCCGTGCAGCGGGACAGCTCGAGGGCGCCGGGGTTGTCACGCGGTGCAGGCTGCGTCTGTTGATGGTGAATGTGGCAGGACTCTGAAAGGAGCTGGTCCTACGGTGACGTGTGACTCCTGCGGTGACGTGTGACTGCTACAGTGACGTGTGACTGCTATGGTGACGTGTGACTCCTACGGTGACGTGTGACTGCTGTGTCTGAGGAAACTGAAGGTGATGGTGACTGACAGGCAGACCCTGGTGTCGTCTACAGAGTCACGGTCACGTGGCTTCACAGATTCATTATT
This sequence comes from Varecia variegata, assembly GCA_028533085.1. NCBI lineage: Eukaryota > Metazoa > Chordata > Mammalia > Primates > Lemuridae > Varecia > Varecia variegata. Next base: position 175,756,476 of record CM052439.1, read on the forward strand.
TACAGACGCACCAGACACGCGTGACAGGCGGGCGGGGCACCCCTTCAACGTGAGGGCAGTCAGGGTGGCGTCTGCACCCGCAGGTGGGCGGCACAGGACTCGGGCTCGGCGCCCGCACCGGCACACAAGCGTCACCTGGGACTGCTGCTGCCGCCACTTCCAGGTGTGTCACCTGCGTCACACCTGTCTGAACGCTCAGGCAGGGCAGCACGCCTGGGGTGAGGCCGGCAGGTCCTGTGTGGTGTCTCGTCCTTTGCCTTACACCAGGCACCTGCCTTGATTAACTGAGTAAATACTTGGTTTTTAAAGAGCACCAGCCCTGTTTCGAGTTGTGTTACAGGTCGTTTCTTGAACGCTCAGCTTGACTGGCACACTTTCCTGTGATGTGTCGAAACCCAACGAGAAGGCCCACATGGTTTGCTTTGCCAGATGTTTCCCATCACGGAGAGAACGTGGGCCTACAATGTGCACAGATATTTTTTCCCCAAAGCTATTTTTGGTTGCATCTTCCACGATAGCACCGGGTTTAAAGGCAGGGGTGCATGTCCTCTGCAGGACGGGCGTGTGATAGGCGGCCCTGCAGACCCCAGGGCTCCCGGGTGTGACCCCAGAAAGTGGTCAGAGGCGCATCTTCTCGGCCAGAGAAATGCGTGGGCACTGCCAGCAGCCGCCTCCCTGGTCTTCGCTGGCTCAGAGGAAACAAATTTTTATGTTTTTTTTTTTGAGTTGCATGGAAGTGTGAAATCTCTGTAGCTTGGTGCATTTTGAAAAATCTGGAAGTTCTTTTTATGGGAAATGCAACAAGTTGATGCAACATACGTCTTGGACTGTGCCCTGATTTCTAAATGTCATGTGTGTGAAATAAGCACCTTTATTTGTTCTCCTGCTTTGTCTTGGCTACGGGATTTGGGGCCTTGAATGGCATTCCTGACCCCTCCGGCCCACAGCACCCACCAGCACCACTGGCAGGGCCCTTCCTACCCCTCGCCCTGTCCCCACCGCCGAGAGCGCTGCCTCCCACGTGGTTAACGGGCACCTGCGTGTGCTGTGCCCTCAGTTCTCAGGTCCTCTTCCCGCTCTCGCTGCCGCAAGCCCCCACACGCCGCATCCACACGCAGCCCTCACACGCACCCCACGTGCCCACATGTGCGCACACACCCACACTCACTCGTGGGCAGCCGTCTTCAAAGTTTCAAGCTCCAGAGTGGCACTGTGGGGACATGTGGTGACAAGCGGCCCCTAGCCCCCTTCCCGGCAAAGGGGAGCTTGGCCCTCCCACCACAGCCTATGGTCTGGTCGCTGCCCCTCCCCTTGCACCTCCTCACCTGCTTCTCACCTGTTGGTGCTCACCTGGCTCATACGGGGTGACAGGAAGTGAAGTACCTGGCCAGGGGGCACCTGCCCATCCCTGCCACAAACATCCCTGCACTGAGCCTCCTCTGGAAACTCCCCCGTGGCTTGGACCGTGTGGTCCCAGGGCACGGGTGCACCTTGGGCAGACGGTCTCTTTTTGGGAAGTGGATGAGACCCCCGCTTGCACCTTGAGGGAAGGGAGGACCCCCCCCCAGCCTTTTCGGCGTGGGTGAGACACGTTCATGCACCCTTCCCGGGATGGAGGAAGCAGTTCTCTGTGGATGGAGCGGGGGGGCCCAGCCCCACATGCGCAGGGGCGGGTCTGAACAGCGCTCTGCTCCCCCACAGGTGTCCCGTGTCTTCTAGGAGGCTGGGGGCTCTCCAGGGCCCTGTGTCCTGGTCCCTGCCCTGGCAGCCTGACAGGGTGGCCTTGTCCCAGCGGTGCCGACCTGCCTGCTTCTCGAGGCTGGAGCACGGCTCCCTCCTGATGAGCGGGCCTGCAGACAGGCCCCCAGGTGGCTGTCCTCTGTGCATGCGCCTTCCCGGGCGTGCTGGGCTCCTCTCCACTCTGTCCCTGTCACCCACCGGGCGTTCCCGACTGCTTCTCCAGAACTGCCTCCCCGGCAGCTGGAGAGGAGCTGGCCTGTCCGCACAGATGGCCTTCGAGACGGTCTCAGGTGTTTCCTCCAACCCTGTCCTGTGCCGAGGCCAGGACGGGCCAGTCCAGGAGGTAACTGCCCGTGAGGCATTTCAGTGTGTAGCCACCAAGAGTCACTCAGTGGCATTTTCTTCCAGGATGTATGCTTTATGGTTCATCTTCGAAAGCAAAACCATTTATCTTTCAGTTCTTGAGAAGCGCAGGGAGAGTTTGAAAACTATGAGGCTCTGGTCCTTTAGTTTGACGTGGAAATTGCAAAGGGGTTTGCAGAAGCAGCTGGGGCTTGGGAGCAGGGGTCAGAGGTGGGCCTGTGTCCTCCCAGCACCTCCCTCCTCCCCCGCCTTCCCTGGGAGACCCTGTCTTGTACTCTGCCTGCTGCAGTTGGCACACGGGTCCAAGATCACGGGAGTTCTGGGCAGAACAGGTGCTGGGAGATGTGAGTGGAGGCTCCGTGGGCCTCCGTCCAGCTCCCGGGCACAGGTGTCTGGGGGACTCTCAGAAGGGGGCTGTAGGGGAGCAGGGTGCGTGACCTCAGGTTAGAACCGAGCTTCCATCACGGCGGGCCCGGGTGGATGGCGTGACAGGGTGGGGCAGCCCACGGGGCTGTGCGGTGCGTTCCCACCAAACGTGCCGCGGCTCCCGGCCTTGCTGGCAGAGTGGGCAGCGGGGGCTGGCAGGAGCGAGGGGACGCCCAGGCCCAGGTCCGGCTCTGGGCCCAGCCAGCCTGTTCCTCTCTGAGTGGGCAGCCCTGGCCTGAGCTCTGCTCGGAGCCGCGCACGCAGCTGGGTGGATGCTGTCTGCTGGCGGGCCTAGGGGGCTCGCCCCGCTCCCCACTGCCCGGGGCTTGCCCGGCTTTGCCCGCTTCCTGCAGACAGGGCAGGACTGGTGGGCGGCCGGCCGTGGACGGGCGTCTGCGGTCCTGGCCGCACAGGGCTCCCCCAGCCCTGGGCCTTTGGGGCCGTCCTCCCTGGAAGGTGCCTCGTGGGGCCGCCGGGACTTCCCACCTCCCTCCAGCTCTCCGGAAGGACACCTGCTCCCCACCAGGACCTACGGGGCCGGGGGGCGCCCCCTCCCAGGGCGACCCTCGGATCAGCCCGGGAGCTGGAAGACGAGCCTGAGCGCAGGTGGCGCGACTCGGCTCTGCGATGGGGCCGCCGGCTCTGCCCGCCCGCGCGGGTCGCGGTCCGCGGTCGCCCTGGCGTCTCGCCCAGGCCGGCGGCGCGGGGGCGGGGGCTCGGCTCGCACGCGAGGCCCGGCGGCCCCATCGCGTGACAGCGCGGCGGCGGGGAAGTGGGCGGCGCTCGGCGGGCACGCGAGGCGGGAGGGGCGGGGGCGGCGGTCAGGGTTAGGGTTGGGGGAGGGGCGAGGGTGGGGGGGTGTCAGGGTTAGGGTTGGAGGGAGGGGCGAGGGTGGGGGGTGTCAGGGTTAGGGTTGGAGGGAGGGGCGAGGGGGGGAGGAGTTTCAGATGTCAGATTTAGGGTTGGAGGGAGGGGCGAGGGGGGGAGGAGTTTCAGATGTCAGATTTAGGGTTGGAGGGAGGGGCGAGTCCCCAGGGCCCACATGGGGCCAGCACAGACCTGAGCAGGTTCCCAAACCTCCCTGTCCTGGGTCCAGGTGGTCTGGGTCTGGGGACAGGTGATCAGAGGCTGCATGTGGTTCCCTGCCCCCCAGTTTGGTCCCCCCATTCCAGCTGCTCAGCCTACACTGAGCCCAATTCTACCCTGGGGCTGCTGGAGGCAGCCCACACCTTCCTTGCAGGACCTGGGGGGTGGGGAGGCCACCGAGGTCTGCCTGTCACCTGGGGCTGCGCCAGCTCCGCGATCTCTCCGAGCACTAACACAGCCCCGCGGGTGTGATCACGTCTCTCTGAGCACTGACACAGCCCCGCGGGTGTGATCACATCTGAGCACTAACACAGCCCCGCGGGTGTGATCACGTCTCTCTGAGCACTGACACAGCCCCGCGGGTGTGATCACGTCTCTCTGAGCACTAACACAGCCCTCCGGTGTGATCTCGTCCACCTCTGGGCGTCAGGGGCTGGAAGGTCGGCCCGGCCGCTGTGCCTCCTGGGTCTGTCTGTGTCTGCTCAGAGCTTTACTTTCTGAACGTGGGTGCTGAGTGAACAGAGTGGCCTAGAAAAGGGATGAAAAATGAGAGTAAACGTCTCTAATGTCTTCGGACTCCTCCTGGCGCTCTCCCAGCCAGAACGGGGAAAAAGCTGGGGAAACAGAAGAAAACAGAACTTAAGGAAAGCGTGGCCAGGTCTGGGGTCTGGGGGAGGGACTAACACGTGTCTCTGTCAACAGTCCTGCAGGAGAAGTGCCCGGCGGCCGGTGCCCCCTCACTGGGAGGTCGTCCTCGCGGAGGATCCGCTGTGCTGGAGGGACGGCTGCTGCTGGAGGTGAGTGCCCACCCCCGGCACGCTGACCACACGCATCGTCACGTGTGTTCAAGCTCAGTCACGCGCAGCGTCATGCTTGCCCAGGTCCTCGCCGAGGCCCTCAGATTGTGGTGGTTTGTAGCTAGCAAGAAGCCACAAGGCTCCAAAACGTGCTGGCGGACGGGGTCCCCGGGATGGGGTCAGCCACACTCCGGGCTCCCGCTGTTAGGACGGAGAGAGCAGCGCAGGCCCCGGTGGCCCTGCATGCCACAGTCTGAAAATCGTTGTCTCTGCAGTCTCTGGTTTCTTGTCAATGAGAGGGAATCTAAAAACAATTAAGCCTTTTTTCTCCCAAGCTAAGGACTTAGAAAGGCAGCATGAGCAACTCTGGTGGGATTTCAGCCTCGGGAACGGGCCAGCTGCGCCGTAAGTGCCGTGAGTCGCGGGCCTGTGCGGGGCGTGTGCTGGTCCAGGCTTTCCACCGTGTTCTGAGGTGCGGGGCCTTCCCGGGACCTGTCGCAGTGGGGCTGGTACAGCTGGGGAGATGAGCCAGTCATTTCCTAAACAAAATAGGATGGTGCAGTGGAGCTTTCTGGGCTCAAAGACCAGTGGCTGGAGAGACACTGGCCCCAGTTTGTCCCGTCCCAGGGCGAGGCTGACCGGGATTCCGGGGAAGAGGGGTGGGTGTCGTGGCCTGCGAGGCTTGGAGCTGCTGCAGCTCCCCGGGCAGCAGGGTGGGCTCCAGCTGGAACCCGGGACCCCTGGGCGGGGAGGAGGGCGCTGGCAGCCTGCGGCAGACAAGACGGTTTGGGACCTGAGGGGACAGGGTGGGCAGCAGGCTGCCCCAGGGCCACTGCCGTGGAATCCGCCAAGGCAGGTTCCCACCCCCCAGCTCTCTCTGGCCCACCCCTCGCTAGTGGGCCCCAGCCCCTCAGGGGAAGCCAGACGCCAGCCTGACCCTCCGCAAAGGTCAGAGACAGCTGAGCGTCTGCGCCGTCCACACGTGCTGCTGATTCCTCAGTGGGGTGCGCTGTGCCCTCCCCGTCACCACTGGACCTCGGGGCGCTGTCCCCGTCCTCGGGATGCGGCCTGAGGTGACCCCTCACCAAGAAAAGGGAGGAGACAGCTCCTCTGGCTTTGCAGCTGCCGGAGGGGCCGGGGTGAGGACAGTGGTCCTGCCTTCCTCACTTGCAGCTTTTACTGGAAAGTTTCAGACACGCAGAGGAGGAGAGAATGATGGCTCTCCAGGCACAGCGCTCGCCCGGCCTGGGCAGTCTCTCCTGGTCCCCCCAGGCCCCTGCATTTTGGTTTGTCGTCTCACCGCCCCCCGCTGTGATCCTCTGGGCCTCGCTGTTCCCTGTGTCCACGCTGCACCTTCCCAGGCTCTGTGCACCGTGGGCGGAGCCTGCGCTTCCCTCTGCTTCTGCTTCCTCAGTTTCCCTGCAGAGCCCGGCGGGTGCCCAGCCAGCGGGGCTGAGGACGGGGACTGTCGGGGACGCAGGTTCTCCGTGGTCTTTGCCTTTGCTGAGGGGGTGGGCTCCGGTGAGGATCAATGAACTTATAAATCACGTTCTTCGTAAACAATACAGATCTGTGAGAAACGGCATTCCTGGGGTTCTCTGGGCTCCTGTTTGCTTCCCAGGGAGACTCTCAGATGGTGGGCGCGTGGAGACCCTCACTTAGGAGCGCAGGCATCTGTCCCAGATGGTCCCCTTCTAGGGGCAGGCTCAGGTGCATCTCGGCTCAGCCTGGGACGGGGTGGGTGTGGCACAGCTTCCTGTTGGAAACGCGCCTTCAGTGGAGGGAATGTTTTCAGACTTCATTACTTATCACAGTATTTTAGATAGCAAATTCTCAAGAGTAATTATTTTTCCTTTAAAGTTGTTCTATCAATATTTCTCGCTGCTAGTAAAATAAGAGCTGGAAATGTGTGCCGGCTCTTGGCCAAAGATAACTGCTTGCTTTTTTCCTTATCCCTGTGCAAAATTGAGAATCATAAAATCCTTCCCAGACTTTTGCGCTGGGCTGTAACACACAGGGGCCTGCACAGATCTCCACGAGGTGTGCACCGTGTCGTCACCCGTGGACCTGCCCAGAGCCTCCCTCTGCCCTCCTGTCCCACCTGCCCGGAGGTGGGGGCTTCTTTCCCCCTGGGCCAGTTTTGTGGGGAGTCGCAGCACCCAGAAGGCTGTCCTGCCCCCTCCCGACGGGCTCCTGGGACATCTCTGCACACCAGGCCTGTGCTGGACGCCTGGTGGGCTGCCCCGGCTGAGGCTAAGCCCAGGCCCTGACCGTGGCACCAGCTGCCTGGCGCCTGAGGCGGGGAGGGCGGCGCAGGCCTCGCTCACCTGCTGCCCTGTGGCGCGGAGCGTGTGGAGCTCCCTTGGGTGGGGGCCTTGGAGGGGTCGTCTGCTCTGGGTGCGGCCCTCCTGGGGCAGGCGCCGGCCCCCCTGCCAGGCCGGAGCCGCGGGCACCTCCTACTCTGTTTCGGAAAAGGAGTTTAAGCAGCTCCCAGAGTCTTGCTCCATGTCCCGTGAGCCACAGAAGTTTCTGGAAGTTTGTTCTGACTGCCTCGGGCAGGTGATGTCGTGAGGGCTCTCCCTGGCTTCTCCGGGAGACGGTTCTCAAACTCTGGAGTTACAGACTCTGAAGTTTAAAGATGTTCCCAAACAGAGCAAAATAAGCAAATCAAGCCACAGTATCGGCAGATCCCAGCTTTTGTTTCCAGTCCTCACGCTCTGCAGGACGATGGGAGGGAGCTCACGGCAGGGCACTGCAGATTCACGGAACACTCATGTAGCTGTCCCCACCCCGTAGCTCCGTCCACTGCACAGGGGTTGGGCAGAAACCCAGGCCTCCCCCCACCGACACCCCTGCCCTGGGCTGCTCTCGTGTCCGAAACTCGGTGCCATGGAATCCACAGCTCATTCAACCCTCAGCAGCCCTGAGAGAAAGACGCCGTTGTCACCCCATCACAGACAGGGAAATGAAGGCACGGCAGTTGCACTCTGTGCCACCCCGGCAGGGCGGTGCCAGGTCAGGGCCCTGGAGGGTGCAGGGTTAGGCAGCCTCAGCAGGGCCTTCTGCAGCCTGTGGCCCTGGGCAGACTTGCAGAGACCGCCCGCAGGCCGGTGTCGGGGCCGGGCACCGTCCCTCCGTCAGCCCAGACAGGGACCAAGCTGTGACGTTTGGGGGCTTCGGATTCAAACCTCAGAGCCATGGAGGGACGGCTGGGCTGGTGGCTTGTGAGGCTGTGGGAACCACAGTTCTGGCGGCTGGACTGAACTGGGGAGCGGCCCGGGCTGCAGTTCTCACAGCAAAACCAGCGGATGGAGGGCTCCCTCCACGCACCTCACATGGCAGGGCGTACAGAGCTGGGCTGGAAACCCAAGGGCGGAGGACCCAGAGAGACTGTCCTGAGCAGGGAAGGGTGGCGGCTGCCCGAGGGGCATCCAGGGCACAGTGGGGGCATCCAGGGCGCAGTGGGGGCGTCCAGGGCGCAGTGGGGGCTGGACGTGCCACATGTCATGTGGCCGCGGGGGCCGTGGGGGGCAGTCGCTGTTCCTGCTGATCGGGGAGGCCTCTGGGGCAGGGCCGGCCGCCAGTGACCTGGTGAGGATGCCGACAGGTCCCCCATGGAGGGGAGCCCAGGTATTGGGGACACCTGGGGACCAGCTGTGGGTCGGGCTTGGGCCTCGGGTGGAGTCTCCAAGTCTCCAGAAGGTCTGGCTAAAGGCAGACTTCCAAGGGAAGAAACTGTGAGTTCTGTGTTGTTGGTAGCATCATGATTTCACGTAAGTCCTTGAGAACCAAAGAGGAGAGATAGCTGGACGTCCTTAGCGCAGTGGCCACCTCTGCCAGCCCTGGACTCGGACCCTGCTCTCCAAGTGAATTGAATAGATTAACATCAAATCACCATCAGCACGAGCAAGCCCACGGGCCGAGGGTCTTGAAGACCGTCTCGACACCTGGGCATGGTTGGAGCCCGGCTCGGAGACTGGTAAAAATAATCAGGAAGTCCTGGGCGGGGCAGGCCCTGCCATTCTGCAGAAGACGCGACTCTGGGGTGGCCGTGGCCGGAGGGAGGACAGCGGGCCGGGTGGAGCCTTGGCCACCAGCACACGCTCTGGCGCACAGGGCCAGGTGTGCTCCACGCACCGCCGGCTGGTCAGGAAGGAGGCGGACGGGCGGGACACAGTCGGGAGAAGAGGCAGCTTGGCGGATGGAAGGTGTGCAGAGCGAAGGAGGAGGGAAAACCAGCTGTTGTTGGGGTCCTTGGAGACAGCGGGAGTGTGGCCCGGACACAATGAGAATCGGTTGCTATGAACACAAATTCCGGGATGAAAAAGAGCTCAAAAGTTAGACGCATGAGAGCCAGCCCGGAGATCCAGCAGGAGGTCCTCGCTTTCAGGCCGAGGAGGTCTTTCCGGGAGACCTCCTCGAGGTGCCTCGAGGTGCCTCTCTCCACCGGGAGACGTGCCTCGAGGCACGGAGAGGCGGGACCAACACGGGGAGTGGGGAAACGGTGGAGAGGAAGCCGTCAAGGACACCGCCAGGAGGTTCCCAGAACCCGGGGCGTGAGCTTTGGGTGGGAAGTTCCCGCGGGGTCTCTGTGCGGTGCCACAACCTCGGGGACCAGGAGGGCCCTGAGCGCCCCAAGGAGAAAGCGCAGGTTTCCGAGGGTCAAGAATCGGACGACCCTGTTGCAGGCGGGAGGCGCGTCCCAGCTGGGCTCATCCTGGGCTTCCCGTCCCCGCCCTGGGGGACGCGCCGGCCCGCAGGTCTCCCAGACAGAGGCCTCGGGAGAGCGCGGGGTGGGCAGGCGCCCACGGAGAGACGGTTTATCCAGCTGGGGGTCCGGGGGCTAAAGCAGCGACAGGGCAGGTGAGGTCTCCGCCAAGGAGGCCCACGCGGACGCGCCGACTCCAGGCAAACGGGCAGCTGCTCAGCCAGAGCGGAAGGTCTAGGCGTGTTCTCGCTGGCCCTGTGTGCGCTCGGGGGACGCCAGCCCCGCGCGGGGACCTCAGCAGGGCTGTGGCACAGTGGCCTGGGCGGCCGGCGTGTGCGCGGCTGAGGGCCAGACACAGGCGCCGCGGCCGTGGCGAGTCCCGCGGACATGGTCTGAGCCTGCAGAATCCCAGAAGCAGCCGGTCACGTGAGCACGCGACTTGGCGACGTGGAGGTCGGCCCAGCCACGGAGCAGCAAGGACGTGGCCAGCAAGGACGTGGCCAGCAAGGACGTGGCCAGCAAGGACGTGGCCGGAAGGGCGGCCAGCAAGGACGTGGCCAGCAAGGACGTGGCCAGCAAGGACGTGGCCGGAAGGGCGGCCAGGAGCCTGCCAACGTTTGTGACGGTGGTTAGTTTGGGGCAGCGGTTTTGGGGCACCATGTGACTCTTTAGATCTTGCACATTTAACCTTAACTCTTCTCGTCCCATTCAATTTGTTTTGTCAGATATTAAAATCACTACCCCTGGGGCTCGCGCACCTTCCCCCCCTTCCATCTTCAGCCTTCCTCCTCTTCGTCAGTGCTCCTCTGGCAGACAGCGCGTCAGGGGACCGGTTAAGGGGCACGTTTGCCGGGTGCGGGGTGTGTCCTTCCCTTGGCGACGGACCTGTTTGTGTGACTGCTGTCACCGAGGGGCTGTGAGTGCGAGGCTTCTGTGATCACAGCTTGTGTTTCCCATTTATTGCACCTGCTTCCCCGTCACTCTCCGTCTGACGCTCAGGGCTGTGTCGAGCGGGCGGCACACGTCCCGCTTCTGTTCCCGTGGGACGCCCGGCGCGGTCAGACCTCAGACTCAGCCGCGCGGACGGCCCCGCCAGACACGCGCTCACGCCGCGGCTCACCACGTCACCAGGATTCTGTCTGAACGCCCAGTCCTGGGTCGCAGCTTCTCGTCTTCGTTGCTGGCGTCTGTGAGTGTCCCTCGTCTCCCCGGCCCGGACTGGTTTCCCTTCTGGGCTGCGTCCTCCGAAGCATCTCCGCTGGGCTCCCGGTGCGAAACCTTCCTGGGTCTCCCGGCGAGCCGGAGTGGGTGCTGTGCTCCACGTTCGGTGATCATTTGGCTGCACAGACTGAGGTTGAACGTTGTCCACTGTCTGCAGCACCTGTTGTGCTGACAAGGCCAGTGGGTCCCGTTCCTCTTTGTTTTGTTTTGGGACAGAGTCTCGCTCCGTGACCCGGGCTACAGTGCCGTGGCGTCGGTCTAGCTCACGGCAACCTCCAACTCTTGGGCTCAGCCGATCCTCCTGCCTCAGCCTCCCGGGTAGCTGGGACTACAGGCATGTGCCACCATGCCCGGCTAATTTTTTCTATATATATTTTTAGTTGGCCAGATAATTTCTTTCTATTTTTTAGTAGAGACGGGGTCTCGCTCTTGCTCAGGCTGGTCTCAAACTCCTGGGCTCAAGTGATCCTCCTGCCTCGGCCTCCCCGAGTGCTGGGGTGACCAGCGAGGCCCCCAACAGTCACCCTCCTCCCCTGACCTGCACCCTTGGGCCTTCGCCACCCGTGGTGGCCTGGAGCTGGTGCACCGGGTTCTTGCCAGCGGCGTCTCAGTCTCTCCTCTGCCCTGGGCTCCGACACCTGCATCCCAGGCCCTGCCCTTGCGGAAGCTGGGTCACCGCAGGGCCCCAGCAGGTGAGTCAGTCGGGTGCTGGAACTGCCCCCTGAAGGAGGACCGGATGGAAGGAGTGTCTCCACAGTGCTGTGCTCCAGGTGCCACGTGTTGTGCGCGCGAATCCCACTCCCTCGCTCACTGTCTTGCTCCATCTGCCAAACATCAGGAAAATGCCACCCTGCGTCGTCATTCGCCGGTCGATGAACTCCGGAACAGCTGGTGCTTGGGAGGAACTTGAGGCCGGCACTGGGAGGGCCAAGAGCCATCGTGGGAAAGCAGAGCACCGTGGGTGCCCCTGCCCGGCTGCATCCGTGAGGACCCCGCCCAAGGGACGTGGTGGTTTTGTGTCAGGAGGGCCTTGTGCCTGGCCACCCTGCTTCGAGACCACCCCCTTTTCTCCAGCTCTGAAGGAGGTGGGGCGACACGGAGCCTCCCTGGCTGCAGAGCCGCCAGGTGCAGGGAAGGCTGGGATGCCCCTCGAGGCAGGTTCTGACCCAAGGCCTGCGAGGTCCAGGACGCACAGAGAACGGGGTCCCAGATAGGGGACCCGCAGGGTGCGGCCCCCGCCTCCGGGAGCCCTGGCAGTGTGGCCTGGTTCTCTGGGGGGTCACTGCTCCCTGCGCTATCCCAGGCGCCAGTGGCCTCAGTTTACAGCTGGTCCCGCCCTGAGAGGTGTTTGCACTCGGTGTTAGAACAGTAAGCTTTGCTGTCTGGGAAGTAACGTCGACACTCGGGACGTGGAGCCCGGGGTGCAGCAGGGGAGCCCGAGTTCCAGCAGCCGCCACCTGCGCTCTCTCTGCAGGTGCCGCTCCCGCTTCACGCATCTCACCCCCACAGGTGGCCCCTGCTGCCATGCCAGTTTTCACATGAGGAAGCTGAGGCCCAGAGAGGTTAATGAACTTGCCAAGGTCACACAGCCGTAAAGGGGGCAGCTGGCTGAAACTTTCCGACTGAATGTCAAGTGCTCTGTGGTGGCTCGTGTTGAATGCCACCGGCGGTTTGCAGCAGCAGCCTCTGTGGGGAAGGACGGTGGACACTTGGCGGCGGAGCCTGGGCTTGGGTTCTGTGTCCAGTCCCGGCTCAGTCCTGCCGGCCACGGGAAGCCAGGCGGGGACCCCGGGACAGACTGGCCGTCCCAGCCCCGTGCGCAGGTCTCTGGCATGAAGGGGCTGTAGTGACAGGCCGTTCTCCATCAGCCGGGGGAGAGCCGGGCGCTGGGCCAGCCGGGCTAGGCAGGAGGGGCCGCCCCCGGCTGCTGTCCCGGCCGCACGTGCCTCACGTCCAGCAAACCAGCGTGGCCCTCGGGAGCAGCTTCACGGACTGCGGCTGCTCCGTGGAAGAGAGTCCGGCTGAACTTACTGTTTGTGGCAGCCGTGAACAGCCCCCGCAAGCCCTGCCTCGCACGCACGCACGCCCACGGGGCCGCCAGCGAGGGATCTGGCTCCAGAGGGCCGGGCGCTGCCCTGCCGCCTGCCCGGTGCCTGCTCGCGTGACTGGGCTGTGTGGTGTTGCTCCGTAACCGTGGCAACGGCTCTCAGGGGAGCCAAATGCTCCCAACTTCCCCTTATTCCAAGGAGGAGCGATGAGAGGCACTGTTTACACTTGTTCCTTTTTCCCCCTTTTTTTTTTTCCTCTGCCACGACCTTGACAAAAATAATCTTTGAAGTTCTTGCTGGGTATGTTTTCTGCCAGGGAACTGGAAGAAATCAGGGTGTGTAACGGGCTTGCCAGAGGAAGTCCCGGCCTGGCGCAGCGTTCGCCGGTCCCTTGCCCAGGCCACAGGGAGGGGCGGCCTGGCGGGCAGCGAGCTGGCCCCCCGCAGCTCCTGCTGGGGCGCAGGTGCGACGTTTCAACGTTTCGTGACTTTCAGGAATAGAATATACATGCGATTTTTTTCCCCTCGAAAAAGTGCGGCCTCAACCTTAGAGCCAAATCCTTTTTTCCACTCGAAAAAGTGATCTCATTTTCCATGTACCATGTTTTTAAAAAACAAAAAATTTTTGTAGGATTAAAAAGAGAGAGGGAGAGAAAACAAACAAACGTTCAAGATGCGTCTTTGAGCCGGGCCCACATGTGTGAGAGCGTTTGGCACGGCGGCTCTGGACCCGAGAGCCGGGCTGATATTGAATCCATATGACTCTGCAAGCAGCATTTTATGGTCTTCTTAAAACATTTTTTTTTTTTGCCTTGTGAGTTAAAATTAAGGTTGTTTTTGGTTGTGACTAATCTCATAAAATCTTTTTTAAGAAGACATTTTATATACTCAAGCCTTGAACATTTCTTTGGTCTTTGAACTATTATTAGCAGGACGTGCTCAGCATGTGGCAGCTGCTGGATTGGGAAGGGCCGTGGCGGGAGCCGGCAGGCACGGCCCACTCATGGCGGCGCTGGCACGCTGGGGACGCTCTGAGGCCAGGCACGGCCAGCCGCACACCTGGGCCGGCCAGGCGAGAGCCAGGCTGCACCGTCCCGCCCAGCGCGCAGCCGACGCCGGCACTCGGGCTTCCTTCCCCTCCAGTCTCACCTGTGCTGCGGCACCTGGCTGCTCAGTCCCGCTCCACTCGGCAGCTCAAGTGCTCGTGGCGCGTGAGTTGGCCTCACAGAACGGCGTCTGTTAGCGGAACTGATGCCTTGGTTTCTAGCAGCCCCTTCGTGCCCCCGGCATCATCCCACCCTACCTCTGCCTAAACCCCAGGGCGGGGGGAGCCGTGGCCCCGGAGATGTCTGCCGGCCCGGCCAGCCCACAGGCGCGGCGGACACAGCTGCTGGCTCCTGGCGGAGGTGGGAGACGGTGGCCTCGTCCGTGGAGCCTGTGGGTGCAGGTGCTGGGCTGGACGTCCCGTTGTCTGACTGTGCCGTCGTGCCGCGTGGGGTGTGGTGTCAGCCCGTTCTCCCTCCGTCAGCACCGCCCAGGGCCCTGCCCGTCCGCCGTGCCCACAGCCTGCTGGGCGGGGGCGGGGAGGGGTGCGGGCAGGTGGCCGGACTCTGGCGTTCTCAGTGGCACCGAATCCAGGCAGCGCGAGAACCCGGTTTCTGAGGTGCAGCGATCGCAGCGGAGAGACAGGGGCACCTGTCACCGCAGCCACTCCCCCCGTGGGGACTGCTGCTCCCGACTTTGTCCCAGGCTTCAGGTGTTCTTTCGTCCAAGGCGAGGCTCGCAGGGAGGAGCACCGCGTGTTGGCATGAATCTCCGTCCGTACCTCAGGTGCTTTCTTCCTTGAAAACTCACGTCTTCCTCGTCCAGCCGCGCCCTGGCGGCTCCACTTACCGGCCGCGGAGGAGCAGCCCGAGCGTCCTCGACCCAGGCGTGGCAGGAGAAACGCGGGGTGCACAGCGAAATGTCACTCGCCTTGAGATGGAAGGAACAGCAAACGCAAAACGGGCAGGTGAGCCACACCACGCTGAGAAGCTGCTCACGGCAGAGGACGCCGTCAGCAAGGGAGGAGAGAGCCTCTGGGCGCGAGTGTTTGAGACCACACGCCCGACGAAGGGCCAGCGCTCACGGTATGTGAGGAAGCCACACAGCGCGGTGGCAGGACAGCAGCCGAGGGAAACACGGCAAGGGCTGCACAGACGCTTCTCCAGAGCAGACACGCGACGGCAGCGTGCGTGGCAGCCCCGCTTCCCGTTCAATAAGACAGTCCCTCTCCCAGCCGTTGGTTTTTTTGGTGTTTTTGTGGCTACCATTGCATGTTTATTTTCCATATTTAATATAAACTTGCCAGCTCCCTAGAAAGTCTGGACGCTGCGCGCTTGCTAGTGTGGCAATTTGCTGACAAATTCACTGGGCAAGAACGGGCATCTTCGTGTCGGTTCGTCTTGTCCAAGATCAAGGTGTCTTTCCATGTGTCAAAATATGGTTTTGTGTCTCCTTAGATGTTTTAAAGATTTTTTCATGTAGGTTTTGCACACTTCTCAAGTTAAGTTTATTTATGAATACTTTAGTTTTTGTAAATAGGGTTTTATTTGCCATTATGTGCTCTACTTTGGTCATTTTCTAGTACATAAAGATTATTCATGGCTGGGTATGGTGGTTCACGCCTGTAATTCCAGCACTTTGGGAGGCTGAGGTGGGAGGATGACTTGAGTCCAGGAGTTTAAGACCAGCCTGGGCAACAGAGCGAGACCCTGTCTCTGCAAAAAATTCTTTTAAAAATTAGCTGGACGTGGTGGCACCTGTATAGCCCAGCTACTCAGGAGCCTGAGGCAGGAGGATCTCCTGAGCCCAGGAGTTGGAGGCTGCAGTGAGCTGTGAGGATGCCACTGCCTCCAGCCTGGGCGACAGAGTGAGACCCTACCTCACAAAAGAAAAAAAAAGTTGTTTATATGTTAATTTTTTACGGAATTCTCTTGATCTCATTGATTCTCTAGGATTTTCCAGATATACTGTCGTACCATGTGAAAATAGTTTTATTTTCCCCCAATTGTTACGCCTCCTGTTGATTTTTCGGGTCTAATTGCATCAGTTGATACTTCCAGCACCATGTGAAATACTACAGGACAGGGGACAGCAAACTTTTCCTTTAAAGGGCCAGGTGGTAAATGTTTCAGGCTTTGTGGGCCGTACTGCCTCTGTCCCAACTGCTCAACTTGGCTGTTGCCCCACAAAAGTGGCCGTAGACAGAGTGAGTGAGCAGGTGTGGCCGTGTTCCAGTAAAACCTCAGCTACAGAACCACGTGGCAGGCCACACGTGGGGCCCCTTCCCCAGAGTGACAACAGTGGGCATCGTGGCTGTTTCTTGATCTTGCTGGAAAACCTTGAACATTTCCCCGCTGAGTTGCTTCCTTAGGTATAAGATGCGCGCGCGCACGTACACACACACACACACACACACACACACACACTTAAGAAAGTGTCCAACAATTCCTATTTCCTTGAGCATTTGTTTTTTTGTTTTTTTTTTTGAGACAGAGTCTCACTCTGTTGCCCGGGCTAGAGTGAGTGCTGTGGCGTCAGCCTAGCTCACAGCAACCTCAAACTCCTGGGCTCAAGCAATCCTTCTGCCTCAGCCTCCCTAGTAGCTGGGACTACAGGCATGCGCCACCATGCCCGGCTAATTTTTTTATATATGTTTTTAGTTGGCCAGATAATTTGTTTCTATTTTTTAGTAGAGACGGGGTCTCGCTCTTGCTCAGGCTGGTCTTGAACTCCTGAGCTCAAACAATCCACCCGCCTTGGCCTCCCAGAGTGCTAGGATTACAGGCGTGAGCCACTGTGCCCGGCCTTCCTTGAGCATTTGTATCAGGAATAAGTGTTGAATTTTGTTGAAGTCACTACCTGTGAAGATGACCCTGAGATTTTTCACTGTTTGTGGAGATAACCTAAGATTTTTCTCCTTGGGTTTATACTAATAAATATGATATATTAGTGGATTTCCTAATGTTGAGCCAACCCTGAATTCCTGGATTAAATCCGCTTGGTTATTGGTGTATTGCTTTCTTAATGTGAAATTAGAATCTATTGGTTAATATTTTATTTAGCGTATTTGCAACAATATTCACAGGTGGTATTGGTCTGTGATTTCCCTTTGTATTGCACTCTGTGTCAGAGTCGAGTGTCAGTGTTGTGCTTCGTTAAAGACTCAGAAATGCTCCTTCGCTGTCCATGCTCTGCAACGATTCACGGAGCATGTTGTCTGACTTCATGGGGATCTGGTAGAATTGCGTGTTAAGACCATCTGGGCCTGGCGCATTTTTGTGGGGTAGTTCCTTGATAACGTTCTCTATTTCTTCTACAGAAACTGATCTTTCTATCTGTAATTGGGTCAGTTTTGATAAATTTTCCTGGGAAAATATATATACTTTATTCAGGTTTTCAGCTTTGCTTGTATAGATGTCTGTCTCCCAGTTCTGTTCAATCACTTCTTTGTTGCTGTAGATGAGTTTGGTCTGTTCTTAGATTTCGTATAAATAGACTCTTAAGGCACGTACATTTATGTTTGGTTTCCTTTATTTAACGAACTGTTTTTGAGATTCATCCATGTTTTTGCACAATATTAGTTGGGTTTTTAAAATTGTGTGATAGTGTTTCATCGTGCGGTTGCTCTGCAGGCTGCTCATTTGCTCTGCACTTGATGGACGTGCGGGTTGTTTCCAGTTTCTGGGTATCACCGGGGCCACTGGAACACCCTTGTTCAGTCTTTCCTGGGCACACCCACGTCACTCGGGCCATCACTGAGTGTGGCGTTCGGGGCTGTGGGCTTCCTGAGGAATTGTAGAACAGGTTTCCCAAGTGATTGTAGCATTTTACATTCCTGCCCGCTGTGCTCTCATCCTCACCAATCTTTAGTGTTGTCAGCGTTTTTGACTGTGACCATCCCAGTATGTGTGAAATGGTATCTTAATGTGGTTTTAGTTTTCCTTTTTTTTTTTTTTTTTTTTGTGACAGAGACTCCCTTGTTGCCCCAGGGAAGAGTGCAGTGGTGTCATCATAGCTCACTGCAACCTCAAACTCCTGGGCTCAGGCGATCCTCCTGCCTCAGCCTCCCGAGTAGCTGGGACTACAGGTGTATACGCCACCACGCCCAGCTAATTTTTTTCTATTTTTCGTAGAGATGGGGTCTTGCTCTTGCTCAGGCTAGTCTCAAACTCCTGACCTCAAGCAATCCTCCCGCCTCGGCCTCCAAGAGTGCTAGGATTACAGGTATGAGTCACCATGCCTGGCCTCTACTGGTATTTTTAAATGAAGCTCAATTTATCAAGTTTTTTCTTTAAGGGTTAGTGTTTTTCTATCACCCAAATCTACTAACCCCAAATTCATGAAGATAGTTTCCTGGGTTTTCTTCTATTAATAGAAGTGTTGTGGTTCTGGGCTTTATGTTTGGGTCTATTATATGTCTAGAATTAATTTTTGTGTGTAGAATGAGATAGGAGTCAGGGCTCATATTTTCCAAACAGATAAGCAGCGATGTTGCTTAAGACTTTGCTTTCCCCACTGAGCCGACCCAGTGCCTCGATGGGAGGTCGGTTTGTCCATCCAACACCACCTTGCCTGGTTACCACAGCTGGTAGTAAATCATGACGTCGGTTGGTGTAAGTTCTATAATTCTGTTCTTTAGCAAGACTTTGTCTTCTGCATTTTGATATAAATTTTAGAATCAGATTGTCAATTTCTACAAAAAAATCCCACTATGATTATGATTGGGATTGCATTATATCTGTGGATTAATTTAGGGCGATTGGACACTTTAACTATACTGAGTGTTTCAATCCAGCAACATCGTATATCTCTTAGTTTAAGTTTTGTCTCAGCAAGTTTCACAGTTGTCGATATTCAGGTCTTGCGCACCTGTTGTTAGATTTATTACTGGGTATTTCATGTTTTTTGATCTGGGCCTGGAGTTTTCTTAGTGGGAGAGTGTTTTTTTTTAGGTCAAATAGAAATTTTATTTAATACACATTTAAGTGGGAAGAATAAGAACAGGCACATTCATTAATTCTGTACACCCCAAACCAGCCAAGCTGGTGATGTTTTGAGATCTCTGCAACTGAATTTTTATTATTTATTTATTTATTTATTTATTTATTATTTTCAGCATATTATGGGGGTACAAATATTTAGGTTATATATATTGCCTTTGCCCCACCGGAGTCAGAGCTTCAAGCGTGTCCATCCCCCAGACGGTGAGCACCGCACCCATTGGGTGTGAATATGCCCACCCCCTCCTCCCCCTCCCACCTGCCCAACACCTGATGAATGTTACTACCATATGTGCACATAAGTGTTGGTCAGTTAATACCAATTTGATGGTGAGTACACGTGGTGCTTGTTTTCCATTCTTGTGATACTTCACTTAGTAGAATGGGCTCCAGCTCCATCCAGGATAATGGAAGAGGTGCTAGATCACCATTGTTTTTTGTGGCTGAGTAGAACTCCATGGTATACATATACCACATTTGATTAATCCACTCGTGTATTGATGGGCACTTGGGTTGTTTCCACATCTTTGCAATTGCGAATTGTGCTGCTATAAACATTCGAGTGCAGATGTCTTTATTATAGAATGTTTTTTTTTCCTTTGTAGATGCCCAGTAATGGGATTGCTGGATTGAATGGTAGTTCTACTCATAGCTCTGTGGGCCCCGTGGGGTGGCTCACGCCTGTAATCTTAGCACTCTGGGAGGCTGAGGCAGGAGGAGTTTGAGACCAGCCTGAACAGCATAGCGAGACCCGTCTCTACAAAAAATACAAAAATTGGCCAGATGTGGTGGCTCACACCTGTAGTCCCAGCTGCCTGGGGGGCTGAGACAGGAGGATCCCTTGACCCCAGGAGTTGGAGGCTACGGTGAGCTGTGATTGCTCCGCTGCACTCCAGCCTGGGGCACTGAGTGAGACTCTGTTTCTAGAAACAAAAAAGAAAAAAAGAAAAACAGAAATTCAATTTGTTTAATAGATATTAGGATACTTAGATCTTCTAGTTCTTATATCACTTTTGTTAATTTGTGTGTTTTAAGGAATTGCCAATTTTATTTAAATTGTTTAATTTATTAAATATCATTCTCAATATTTCCTTATCATCCTTTTAATATTCGGGGGATCTGTAATGACGTATCCTGTTAAACTCCTGGTGTCAATAATGTGCTTTTTTCTTGATGAGTCTTGCTAGCAGATCATCGATTTTATGAATCTTTTCTAAGAATCAAATTTTGCCTTTGTTGATCTTTTATTTGTTCTAAACGATTTTCATTGATTTTTCACACATTTTTAATTTTTCTTTTTCTTACGTTAGATTTAATTGGCTCTTCTTTCTCTAGTTTCTTGAGGAGGGAACTTTCTTTGTTTCTTTTGTAACAGTCATTTTTAGCTCGTTGGGATTTGATGCTGACTTTTGTGCTCACGTGTAATGTGAAGTTGCTCGTACTTTCTGTGTTCTGACTGTGAGGAAGGCTCGGGCTGGGTAGTCGCGCTTGTTCTTACTGGTGCCCCCATGGTGTGCACCGTGTAGGGGACTTGAGCTGAGGTGACTGCGTTACCCTCGGCTGCCTGGAAGTCTTCAGTACCAGTATTTTAGAAGTTCTTAGAAACTGATATTTACAAACCCTAGTAAAAAAAATCAGTACGTAACATGCTTGGGCAGTTTGCCAAAGAAGAAATACAACTTACAGTGAGGAATCAAAGGAATGAAAAGTACAACGGTAAAATAATTTATCTCTTTTCAAATTGGCAAAGATTTAAAAGCAAAAGGAGCATAAAAGTGCCCCGCATGACAGATGTCAGGGAGCATCGTGGCCTCCTGCCGATCGCCGCAGACTTCTCGGATCTACTCGGAAGCCGGACGTCTGTGTTTCAGACTCGCACGTGTGAACGCCACCGTCTGGGCGGCTCAGCCTTCGCCGAGCTGCTGCGCCGGCTGGTGGGGCCGTCACCGTTCCCACCTCTCAGGGTGACGTGGGAGCGAGTGAGATGTCCCCTCCGGGCGCCGCAGCTCGAGGGTCTGCTCAGTGCCAGCTGCCACTGTCCTCCTCGTGGTGGTGGGGGGACACTCGCAGCCGGGGGACCCGGTGGCTCTAGGCACGGTCACTGTGATGTCTGGGCGTCGCCGTGGGGTGGGCTGTGGGGTTCACGCCTCCGGTCGAGGAAGACTCTGAGTCGGGACAGCGGACCCATGTCCCTGCCCTCCACACCCCAGTCCCACAGTAACTAGGGATGTAAATAAGGTTCAGTGATCATAGAAACATCACAAACAACATGCACTAGTAGATTTAAAATCGAGATGAAATGGATACATTTCTAGAAAACATTTTAGGGTGCCATAGTTGACATAAAACTTGAATACACTAACAACAATTTAAAAGATCGACAGGGCATTAAAATCTACCCCATTTTCTCCCACGGTCTCCCCAAAACGTGCCCAAACTATGTGGCCTTCAAGGTGAAGGTAACCAAACTTCCACGGAGTTCGTCACCTTCGTCTGAAATGAGCAGACCCAGACACGGAAGAGGGGCAGGGCCCCCCGTTATTTGAAGGCCGCGTGAACCGAACACCCAGATAGAGAAGCCGGAGGCAGCTTCACTCCAAACACGCTGAATCCCTCCTCAGTGACACTGATCCGTTCCAAGGACGTATAAAAACAGGGGTCACGCAGGGTTTACTCCGTAAGTGCAAGAACAAGTCGTCACCAGAAAATCTGTCCGTTAGCAGACTGAAAAAATTGTGTGATTATTTCTGTAGGTATGGAAAAGGCACTTGATGGAATTCAATACGTTTCATGCCTAAAAACGTTTAGAAAAGCCAAAAAAAATTCCAAAAGAGTGTATAGAAGAAGGTGCGTGAGCTCAGACTTCCTCATGGAGGAAAATAAAAGGCCCCTGTTGAGTTCACGCACTGACGGTGTCTCGCTGTCCCGTCAAGGTGAGGCTCACGTTGTAGGGAACGTAATTCTCTATTTACTGGAAAAGGAGAACCAAAGTCTTCCTCGTTATAAACCATGACTGACTTCCCACGTCACCTGTCAACTTGGAGTCTGTCACCAGATAACGGTAAATAAACAAAAGTGGGCGTTTCTGGCGCTTGCAAATGCAGCTGAGGGAACTGAGAGTTCAAGCAGGAGCAGCGCGGGTGCTTTCCGTTCTGGTGAGCCAACGCGATGTTTTTGTCTTTTCCAGTCTCTCAACGGCTTTGCCCTGGTCGTGAGTGCAGAAGGGATGATTTTTTACGCGTCAGCAACGATTGTGGACTATCTGGGCTTCCATCAGGTAAATGAAGCAAAACAGCTTTTCAGCCTGTTAAATGTCAGGCTCTGCTACCTTGTAAATGCTTATTGTCTCCAGGGTTTAAAAAATACCTACGATCGAGCTTTGCGTATCCCTGAGCTTTTATCAGATGACGATCTCTGTGCCCGGGCTTTGTCCAGGCCGGACTCGGGTCTCAGCCGGAGGCCTGCGGTGCCGAGGGGCCCGTGTCCGGCCGAGCCGCGGCGAGTGTGCTCTGTGCTGGCTTCCTGCCCGGCCTCCCACACTCTGCTGAGAAGCCGGTCGGCACCTGACGCTAACCTCTCCTCCCCAGCACCATCCCCGTTGGCGGCTCCCTGGTCAGCGTCCTAAACTTCAGATCCGTGGCATGTTCAGGGCACAGTGTGTTCCGGAAGGTCTTGTTCATTTGGGACGCTGCCCCAGGCCAGCCCAGGTTGGAGGGTTCCAGAGTGGGGTTGAGACCTCATCAGACACCAGGCCCGGAAGGGTGGCCCAGCGAAGAAAAGGCACCATAAAAATCCCACCGAGGCCTAGGAAAGAGACAAGGAAGGTTTTTTCTGCCTGGGCTCTGGGAAGGAAAAGGAGTCTTCACGGGCAGTCAGAGCTGAGTTACAGAGCCCAGACTTACACTGCTGCATGGTGAGGGCTCCCCAGCCTGGAAATTAAACCGATTGTAGGTTGGTGAAATGGCTGGGCACCCAAAGGAGCAGACGTGGGACCCTTTAACTACACTCCACAAGCCACTCCCACAGAAACGTCCCCTCTGGGGAGGAGCTCACAACACGAGATTATAAACACTCGAGAGGCCGGGCGCGGTAGCTCACGCCTGTAATCCCAGCACTCTGGGAGGCCGAGGCCGGAAGATCACTCGAGGTCAGGAGTTCGAGACCAACCTGAGCAAGAGCGACACCCCCGTCTCTACTATAAATAGAAAGAAATTAGGCCGGGCGCGGTGGCTCACACCTGTAATCCTAGCACTCTGGGAGGCCGAGGCGGGCGGATTGTTTGAGCTCAGGAGTTCGAGACCAGCCTGAGCAAGAGCAAGACCCCGTTTCTACTAAAAATAGAAAGAAATTATCTGGCCAACTAAAAATACATACAGAAAAATTAGCCGGGCATGGTGGCGCATGCCTGTAGTCCCAGCTACTCGGGAGGCTGAGGCAGGAGGATTACTTGAGCCCAGGAGTTTGAGGTTGCTGTGAGCTAGGCTGACGCCACAGCACTCACTCTAGCCCGGGCAACAGAGTGAGACTCTGTGTCAAAAAAATAAAAACTAAACACGTGAGGAGAGCCACAGACAGAACAGAGTGGCCGCAGGACAGACGGAATGGGCTCTTCCCTGGGAGAGCTTCAGAGAACAAAAGGACATAGAAAGTGAATATACTGAAAATAATAAAAGATTAAAGAAGTAAGATAAATAAAGCACAGCATGTGATAAAAAAAGAACAGGTGTGTTTGAGAAAGAGTAAAATAGAAGTTTGAAAAATTAAAAATGTGGTATGTTAACCAGGGTCCAGTCTGGAGACGGAAACCATGCAGTGACTTGAACAGTGTAACGCACTAATCCGGTTGAGCGTAACGCAGCATTAACTAGGAAGACGGAATTTGCCATGGGGGTCCCGGGGCCCGGCCCAGGGTGGGCAGCAGCAGTGGCACAGGCGGCGCTGTGGGGGCCTCGCTGGCGGGGGTGAGGCCCCTGGGGCAGAGAAGTCCCCAGGCTTGGCCAGGGGACGCCGCCCCAGGGTGCTGGTGAGACTCACGGGGAAGCGGCCCTGGCAGGGCTCACGGGAGGCTGCCGGGCACTGCCCGCTGGGCGTGGGCGACACCGGGGGACGCAGGCCCTGGAGGAGGAGCCCAGCCCCTGCGCACCCAGCACCTCCGCGGGCAGAGGGAGGGGTCCCGCGCCAGGCTCAGCGCCCAGGAGGAAGGGGTGTCTGGAACCCAGGGCGACGCCCGGAGCAGGTCACACTAACCGCACCGCCCGGCACAAAGTCAGGGCCGCGTCCAGCAAAAGCAGCGGAAACCAAGACCTGAATCCCCGTCTGCCCAAGGCCCTGAAGCGCCTAGCGTTGTATTTAATCTCCACGAAAACCTTGATTTTGAACAGTTTCCCCAGACTGAAGTAGCTGCTGCCGTCCTGGTGATTCTGGGAGGCAGCTCCTCTCCCTTCGGTTCAACTTCCTGCCCCCGAGCCAAGGCCTGCGCACTCCGAGGGCGGAATGACCACCGGGCCCTGTCCTGAGGCCCCTCTGCCCTGGGAGCCGGACGCCGGACGCCTCCCCCAGGGTCCACTGTGGGTGCGGCTCCCACCAGGCCTGGGTCACCCACTGGAGGGCCCGTGGGGGGGGGGACGTGGCCACATGCAGGGACAGTGAACACACCCGGGGACATGACCTCCAGCGGGCTTCGGCTGCCCTGCCGGGGATGCTGCGCAGGGTGGAGATGGCCTGCCAGCCCAGTGGCCATGGCAGCCATGGGCCGTCCGCACAGCGGGCAGCTGTCGCGTCTGCCTACTGGGCTGCCTCCAGGCCACGGGGGTCACCGAACGTGCAGAGCACTGGCCAGAGCCCTCGGCTCTCAGGAGAGGCACCCCCACCGCGCGGGCAGGTGCCCAGGCGCTGCCTGGGTTGGTGGCCACAGAGTGGGGTCCCTGCCATCTGCGGATGCTGTGCTTTGTCTCCGGGAGATCCGGGCGATGCCGGCAGCAGCCCTCCCAGACACGGCACGTCCTCGACCCTCGCGATGGGCCCAGGTGGGGCAGCCCGTGCCCGTCAGCACTGGCGTGGCCAAGTCGGCTGTGGTGTGTCCACATGCTGGAGACGGGCACCGAGCCAGAGACTGCCCCACACATGGCGCGGCACCTCGCACACAGGTGACGCTGGGCAAACGGCGCAGACACCCATAAGTGCGTTTCCCATGCGCACACGCTCGGGGCCGGGCAGACCAGCCTGCGGCACAGGGCGCAGACCATGGCCTGGGTGCCACCCGGAGCATTTTCTTTATGATGATGCGTCACCTGTGTCTTCGTGGCTTGGGCACGTTTCAGCCCGTGTGTGACACGGCAGTCCCGGAAGCTGATAGGAAAACAGTCTGGGAGAGGCACATGGTGCTCACAGGCCCCCGGGCCAGGTGGGAGCTGCCAGCGTGGGCTGAGGAAGGCCTGGCGCCTCCGTCTCCACCAGGAGGTGGCTCTGTCCATGGTCCCCACCTTTACCTGCAGAGTCCCTGCCCCTGGACAGCACAGACCAGGGTCAGCAGCCACCTCTGACCTTCCCTCTGCTTCAAGATGGACCCCGTCTGACCTCTGACCTTCCCTTTGCATTAGCCTAAACTCCGTCTGACCCCTGACCTCCCTCTGCCCCTCCCTGGACTGCACCTGCCCACCCCCATCTGTGAGAGCGTGTTCTCTGTAGACTGCGGGGTGCGCGTGTGCCCAAGCCCGGCCATCGAGGCGCCTGTCTTTTCCCGCCTTCCTGAGGTTGCACCTTGTCTGACGCCGGGTGGCCTCCGCGAGTCTCGCCAGGGCCACAGGCCGCAGAGAGGCTTCCTTGGCAATTAAGGTGGCGGGTCTGTCCTGCCCTGTGAGCCTTCAGCCACCTCTTGTCGCAAATGGCACCTCACTGATTCTTAGGAGCTTTTCCTGCGTTTAGGGGAGTCGTCATTTGGTCCAGTGAGGAAACGGTCGTGCTTAGAAGCAGCGGCTCTGAGGGAGCCCAGCGCCCCAGAGATCACGGCGTCCCCGCAGGGCCCCTGTCCGGCAGGGAGGCAGAGGGCGGTGCAGACGCGGCCTGGCCCCGGGTGCAGCAACGCCCTCACGTTCTTACCCACCAGGGCGGCAGTCGAGTCCCGCTGGGGTCGGTCTTCGCAGCCGCGGCTGTGACCTCTCCCCGCCCGACACGGGCTCGGCTGTGGCCTCTCTCTCTCCCCGCCTGACGCGGGCTCGGCTGTGGCCTCTCTCTCTCTCCCTGCCAGACGCGGGCTCGGCTGTGGCCTCTCTCTCTCCCCGCCTGACGCGGGCTCGGCTGTGGCCTCTCTCTCTC
>CM052439.1:175782721-175816671 GCA_028533085.1 Varecia variegata
CACACCCTCACCCACACACACCCTCACACCCTCACCCACACACCCTCTCTCACGCCCCCACACCCTCACCCACACACACCCTCACACACACACACCCTCACACCCTCACCCACACACACCCTCACACACACACACCCTCACACCCTCACCCACACACACATGGCAGAGAACACTTGCTTCTTAGGGCCTGCTCACTAGTCCTAAATCAATTAAACACTGTTTCAAAAAACTGCCTTGTTTTACCAATCAGAGCAAATATTACATAAAAGGTGAAGTTTCCAAAAATCTAGTTTTATGTCTTATCATGACATAATTTTAAGAAATACATTACACGCAAAAGAGAGAGCTGGGGCTTGGGGAGATGTTTTTACTGCATTATGTTAGTATCATAAAACTATTTTAAATGTTTCCCAAATCTATAAATGTTACTTGTATTAAGTCTTTGCACTTATTTATTCCTGCTCATCTACCATGGTGTGTAGCCTATTTTATAAAAGAATTCAATGAGAAACTCAGTTATATTCTATAAAGAACCACTTGAAAAGTTAGCTTTTCAGAACAATACATTACATTGGATAAGAATTGCTTGTTCCACAAAAATTACTTTCTTTGTCACACATAGCTCTCTTTTACATTAGGCAGAAAAACACCGCATTTACTTCATCTTAGGATATTTGATGAAAAATTAATGGTCTGTTTTCTCAAAACTTGTCAGTGTGTTTTGTCTCAAAATACACAAAGGGCTTGGATTAATCCTATCATTTGAAGATAATTTAGAAAACAGGGCTACAAACCCTAAATACAGTTCAAAAATCAGTAGTAATTGCACAAAGAAGAGACAGCGCTCACCAGCAAGTACACTAGTAAGAAACACACAGGTACAAACCACGTAACTTCTCAACAGGAGTCAGGACAGGCAGCCACCACGGCTGGGGCCGTTGTGGGGACGCAGGGTCATGGTCTTTTTGAGCTCCTGGTAGCTCCAGTGCATGTGCTCCACTTCTGCCCTGTGCCGTGCCCGTGCCTGGCTCAGCTCCTGCAGCAGGTGCTCATTGGTGCTGACCAGGGAGCTGGAGGAGGACAGGCCACGTCAGCACTTGCTGGGCCCTGGCTCTGCTTCCTCCCCAGCAGCCCTCACCTGGCCGGGCCTGCCCCCCTCAGCCCACTGGCACCCGACCCCTGGACACAGCCAGGCTCGTCCCACCACCAGGCTGTGCCAGGCCCGCCCAGCTGTCCTGCTGGCTGCTGCCCACCTCTTCCCTCTAGGCTGGGTGGGGCTGGGGCTGCCCTGCAGGAAGGAGTCAATGAGCAAACAAATGGCTGCCCCCATTCCAGCCCTGCACAGTTTTCTTGAGAAGATGATGACAACCTTTATGGCCAGCAAAACAATGTGCCGATTCCAGAAAAGATCCAGAGACTGAACTATTTCTAATTCCCAAATACAGTAATTCTGACATAGTAATAGTGTAATAGAAAATCTGTGATTTTCAATACCATTAACCATTTTTATTTCAGAAGGGATTTTTAGAAAGAAAGTGCCGCTGCATTTTACCAACTCTGTCATCCCCAGTCAGCAGTGACTTAAGGACATTTGGAGTGTCACAAGCATTATACAAAGCTGGGCACACTGAGCTCAGCCATTTTAGCCACAAAGATGACAAACCCACATGCAGGCGCTGGCTCTGTTTGCTTGGACCACCATAATGGACGCTGGCTGGGCAGAGCTCCAACTGGACACGGTCAGCAGGAACCCCAGGGGCGTCGGGAGGCTATGCCCCCGCCTCGTTCCCATTTAGGCCACAGTGCTCAGAGAGCAGCACCACCAGCACCTTGACCTGCCACAGATGGGCCATCAGGTACCAGGCTGATCAGTCCCTGCCGTGACTGCCGTGCACCTGTGGCTGTCACACTCTCCTTCCTTCTGCTCTTCCCCATCTGGTCTCAGTTCAATCTTACCTTTCAGAAGCCCCTTCCTCTCTATAATTTATGCCTGTGATGGGCCCCCGGGGGTCTGTGGCCTTCAGCCTGAACAGGGGCTGCCTGCACCTATGACCAGACTGCACCAAAACCCAGGGGGTGTGCTAGCCTCTGCCCAAGGAGAGGGAGTGAGAGAAGAGGATGACAGGAGGGCAGACGAGGGCCGAGAGGAGGCAAGGGCACTGACCACGGGCTGCCTTCCCTGCTGGGGCGACAGCACATGGCTCACACAGCTGCACCACTCGGCTCAGAGTGACCTGTCCTTGCCTTGGCAGCTCACCTCCTTCCCGAGGCCAACATCCTCTCTGCACAGCCTCTGCCCACTTCCATCATGCGAGTCTCTGAACAGAAGCTGAGCTTCTGCCTTGATGGTCCCAGCGCCCAGCACACTCCTCACCACCCCACACCAGGGAGTGAGGGCAGAAGCTCCACGTTCTAAGTGGACAGCCAGGAAGTGCAGGGAAGGCACAGGCAGCAGGCACATGGCCCAGGCGGGCCAGGACACTCTACCCACGTCTCACCATCTTACAGGTGCCCCTCATCTCCCCTGGCCACACCTCACAGTCATACCCCACAGATCACACCTCAGTCTACACTTTACACTTCACACCTCACAAGCCACACTTCACAGGTCACATCTCACAGGTCACACTTCACAGGTCACACCTCATGGTCACACCTCACAGTCCACACTTCACAGGTCACACCTCATGGTCCACACTTCACAGATCATACCTCACAAGTCACACCTCACAAGCCACACTTCACAGGTCACACCTCACAAGTCACACTTCACAGGTCACATCTCACTGTCACATCTCACAGGTCACACCTCATGGTCACACCTCACAGTCCACACTTCACAGGTCATACCTCATGGTCCACACTTCACAGGTCACACCTCATGGTCCACACTTCCCAGATCATACCTCATGGTCCACACTTCACAGGTCACACCTCATGGTCCACACTTCACAGGTCATACCTCACAAGTCACACCTCATAGCCCCACTTCACAGGTCACACCTCACCATCACACCTCACAGGTCACACCTCACAATTCATACTTCACAGGTCACACCTCATGGTCACACCTCATAGTCCACACTTCATAGGTCACAGAGATAATACCTCACTAGTCACACCTCACCATCACACCTCACAATTCAAACTTCACAGGTCATACCTCATGGTCACATCTCACAGTCCACACTTCACAGATCATACCTCATGGTCCACACTTCGCAGATCACACCACACAAGTCACACCTCACAGTCCACACTTCACAGATCACACCTCATAAGTTACACTTCACAGGTCATACATCACTGCCACACCTCACAGTCTATACTTTACAGTCCCCGCTTCACAGGTCACACCTCACAGGTCACACTTCACGCTCACACCTCATGGTCACATCTCACAGGTAACACTTCAAAGGTCACACCTCATGGTCCACACTTCACATCTCACAGGTCACACCACATGGTCACACCTCGTAGTCCACACTCCACAGATTATACCTCATAAACAAGTCACACTTCACAGTCCATACTTCACAGGTCACACCTCACAGGTCACATCTCATGTTCACGGCTCACAGGTCACACTTCACGTTCACATCTTACAGGTCACACTTCATGCTCACATCTTACAGGTCACACTTCATACTCATAACTCATGGTCACATCTCATAGGTCACACTTAACAGGTCTCACCTCACAGTCCATATTTCACAGGTCACACCTCACAAGTGCACACCTCATGGGTCCACACCTCACAGACCATATTTCACAGGTCACACCTCACAGACCACATTTCACAGGTCACACCTCACAGTCACATCTCACAGACCACATTTCACAGGTCACACCTCATGGGTTCACACCTCACAGTCGACATTTCAGGAGTCACCCTTCACAGGTCACACCTCACAGCCACACTTCACAGGTCTATACTTCACAGGTCACACCTCTTGGTCCACACTTCATGGATCCATACCTCAAGGGTCACACCTCATAGGTCACACCTTACAGAACACTACTACAGGAAGGGCCTCACTTTTCACTGAGAGAGGGAAGTTCATGGAATTTTCAAGTCAACATATGATGCACGTGGGTCCTGGCTGGCAACCGCCAAGACTCACCATCAGCTGCCCCTCAGTGCCTTCCTGGCGTGACACAGGCCAGCCCCACCCGCCCTGCGCCGGGTCTCCTCCCCTCAGCTGCTCCCACCCAGGCCTCCCAGGCAGGCACCTGTGGCTCTCCTGCAGCATCTGGGTGAGTTCCTGGATCTTGTCATAGTGCTCCAGATGCTGCTTTAACTCCACAATCTCACCAGAGAGCCTCTTCACACTCGTTTGAAGTCCTAAAAGAGAACAAAGTATAGCTTTATTTACTGAAACTTATTCATACATTTTGAAAACAAAATCAATTCTAGATTTCAATTAGATCTAGGTTACAAGAAAAAAAAATCGCTGGAAAAAAATCGCTGGAAAAACATCGGTTTTTATGAGACTCAAAGAAAGGGTGAACACAAATGCAAGGCCTCACCCGACATGTCTGATCATTTCTACGCCAGGGCCCACCTCTGGCTCCCCTCCTTGGGGTGGAAGCTGTGGGATTCTGCCCTCCAGATACCCCGAAGAGCCACATCCCTGTGCAGAGGGCCCTGGCACCGGCTGGAAGCTCCCCCAGGATCTGCTGCTGGCTGCGCCTCTCTTCCACCAGGAAACAAACTCTGCTCCTGAGGGGAGGGCCTGTGGCTTTGGGGCAAAGCACTGAGGAGCCCGCCGTGGCCACCTGTCTCTGACGTGCCTTCTGATTTCACACACCTCAGTGAGGGAGCACGTCATTGGTTTCCACTGACACAACTCCCGTCTCCTTCTGGGTTTCTAACTCAAGAGGGGAAGAGATAAATTACTTATTGGCTCCCCAAATCCAAACATGGGATACAAGTAAACACACATCTAGAAACACCACTGCAAAACTACACAATGCCAGAGACCAGGAGAAAGCCGGAGTGGGCAGTTTATGGGTAATGACACCGATGGCAGATTCTCCTCATCAAGTCCCACAACAGTGGAAGAGCACCCGCAAGTGACAACCCCACTCAGAATCCACATCTGCTAACACATCCGCTGGAGGGCAGGAAGGCGTTTTGGGAAGAGGGCAGTAACAGCATGGTTTCGAGATCTTCCAGAAGCCTCACGTTAGTCAAACCAGGAGTATTAAATGGCAAAACCGGAACCCCATGGACAACATTACAGCCCCCCGGTGACAAGAAAGCCTCAAGATCGCAAACGTCAGAGGCTGGGACAAACCCCCGACACCCACAAGTCACGCAAGGTGTCCGCATTTGTGGGGATGAAGCAGCGGTCCACAGTGGGGCAGCTGACAGATCCGAGAATGGGAGAGCCCCCAAGTGTCCTGTTTCCCTGGGAACCACAGCCCCGCCCCTCTAGTGAGGGTGAGACCAGGGCATCCTGTGCAGTCTGGAGGGGCTGGGGTAACCCTGTGACCCCTCAAGGCTGACCTGCCCAGTCCCTTCAAGAACAGGGCCCGCTGGTGCAGGGTCAAGGTCAAGGCCACCAGAGAGAAGGTTGGGGAGGGAACAGGACCTGAAAATCCCCCAAAGAAGGCTGCCAGATTTTTGATCCATGAGATCAGAAAGGCTGTCCTGACCCTGCCTCCTTCTAGAATTTCAAGAGAATAAATTTCAGGTGAAGATGAACAACAGAAAAGTATTAAAGTCAAATCTCCCATATTTTTATAAGACAAATGGTAAGAGAACGACAGCATCCCTGCAACAAGGGAAGCCACGCCCACAGAACAGACCAAACTGTAACTGACTATTTTAAAACAAGATAACAACAAAAAGGAAAGGATAAAAGACATGAAAGAACAGAATCAGCAAATGTCAGGAAAGAGGTGACTAAACTTGGGAAAGAATTAGCAACAAAATAAAAAATTCACACTAGAAAGGAGGCCCAAGCTAGAAGGAACCCAAGAGAAAGTACAGCGAGTCCTCAGTCAGCGTGGCTGACGGGCTCCTGCAAACTGCTCTACGTGAAGCTACGAACATCGAAACGGCTTTACCGCAGGCTTACAGATATAAGCGAGAGCTAAGTTCCTACAGCATATTTCTAGTTACAAAAACATCGCTGAACTTCTAGATAAAGGTCAAAACACTTCTAATAACCATTGAAGTAAATGTGAGCCACAGATACATTTAACACAGATTACCATAGACAAGATACTAAGTTACTCCAGTTCAGGGCTGTAGCTGGCAGCTCAGGGCACAAGGCAGGCACCAGCCCTGGGCAGGACGCGCTCGCACCCGCACTCGCTCATACGAGGACAGTCTAGGCACGCCAGCGACCCTGATGTGCACAGCCTCTGGATGTGAGAGGAGCTGAGTACCTGAAGAAAACCCCCCACACGTGGGGAGAACATGCAAACTCCACACAGACGGTGGCTCTGGTGTGGAATCGATTTTTTTCTCATCAACTTTATAACAAAATAACATTGAACAAAATGATGTCACGTCTTAAAGAAATGTAAGATGAAAGGAAAAATTATGCAAATAAAAAAATGATAAAGAACCCTTACCACTCAATAAAACAAATCAATAAAAACAAACGGGCAAAAGATCCAAGCAGACACTTTGTCTCATCTGCGGCTGCTTTTGTGTTACGAAGGCGCAGTGAGTGGGGACCGAGCCCGTTAGGCCGACGACCCTGAGATATTTACACCGGGCCCTTGAAGGAAGTCCTGGGACCCTGGGAGATGAGCGTAGGAAGAGGCTTGACCTGCCGTCCTCAGTGAGGCACAGACGGATTCTTTCAGGAGACTCCACATCACACCCAGAGGAGGCTACCAGGGAAAACAGACACCACCATCAATACTTCCTTGTCCGAAACCCAGGTGCCTGAACTTGAAATACTCAATACACTTTTGTAAACATGGCAAAACGGAACCCAAGAAAGTGAAGTGAGGGAAATGAACATTGTCTGGATCTGGAAGAAACAGTGACCAAGAGAAACAGCCACAGGACACCTGCTGGGAGAGACACAGGCTGAGTGGCAACGAAACCCCAATCTCTAACGCCGAGAGAGGCAGGGCGACAGGCCTCACCAGTCCCACAGCACCACGGCCACCGGAAAGGACCAGGGGAAGTTTCTAAGAAAAGTCAAAGACGACCATGAGCAGTAAACCCACGAGGGGACCGGGCCACCCTGCAGACCTGCACGGGGCCAGTGTCGTCACCTGGGACAGAGGTGGCAGGCGTGCTGAGGACGGGGTCACTGCTCCTTTCTGCTCAGCTCTCTGTCCACACACGGCCCAGGGTGTGCTCCACAAACACGCACCAAGGCAGCCTTCGCAGCAACCGGGCAGGAAGGGGCTCGGATCCCCGCCCAGAAGCAGTATCTGCTGTGTCTGATCGCTATCTATTTAAAATGAAGACTACATATCCATGTCTGGAAATTTAAATTTCACAAAGTGAGGCTACCAAATAAATTACAAACTTACCAGTGATCTGCAAACTTAATGTGGCTGAAGCATCTGCATTTTTAACTTCTTTTTTCATGCTGAACAAAAGAGATTTCAAGCTACTATTCTCCTCCAAAGATTTGTCTAAATGTTGCCTCAAGTCATCCTAAGGACACATAAAATACACTTAAAACACACAACTCAAATTCAGTAAAACGCATGTAGAAAATAAAATGAAACCTTTTGATAATCCTCAGAGTTTGTTTTCTTTTCCGTAAGTTTGAATTGCAACGTGAGAGCAATAACCCCGCTTCACCGCGCAGCTCATGCCAGCGGGACGTCCCTGCCCAGCACTGCGGCGCCTTGGACCTCGAGGGTGGGAGACAGAGAGGGCGGGGCGGGTCCCCGGTCCGCGGACACACCACACCCGAGTCCCCTGCCAGGCGTGTGTGCAGCCGCCGGCCCTGCCGCTTCCAACAGCCCCACGGACGATGCGGGTTCCGACGGCCCCTGCAGGAAGAAGCCCTTTCTGTTTGGGCTCCTCAGCCACCCCCGTCACAGAGGGGAACTGTGGCTGGGCCCCTGTACAGTCCTCGAAGTATGGAGAAGACACTGAGCACAGGATGAGACGGTGAAGAGCGGGGAGGGCGCCAGGGCCGCGGTCTGAGCCAGCCACACGGCGGCATCTGCAGGGCACTCCCAGCCCCTCCCTGGCGACCCTCCTGCACCCTAGAGTCCTGGCCACACGGGAGCCACCCAAGCTGCCTGCAGCTGCAGCCAGGGACCACGGAGGACCAGCAGGCTGCGCCCCCGGGTACCAGCAGGCACATCCAGGGTCCGGGGCTCTGGGAAGACCCCGCCTGCCTCCGCCAGGGAAGCCAGCACCTGAGTCTCCACGTTCGGAACCTCTGCTCTGTTCCTCACTTGGCAAGTCGCCTGCCAGGCCCTTGGCGTCCGTGGCGAGAGCTGGTCGCTGGTCCAAGGTCATTTCTCTCAGGCTCACCTTTCAACTCCTTCGCTCCAGGGTCTCCTCCTCACACTGCTCCCTCCACACTCTGCCACCCGTGCAGACCCCGACACCACGGGGACGAGCTCCGTGATGCAGGGCTCTGGGCTTCCCTCTCTCAATTAAAGTCTAGGCCGTGACGGGCGTAGGTGGCAGTGCGTGGACCGGGCACGTCTGCCTCAGAGGCCGGGGCCTCCACCTTCACTGCAGCTGTCAAAGCACCGCCTGGGTTCTCGCGACCACAGCGTGACGTCTTCGCCTGCAGAAGACACTCGAGCTTGGCAGACCTTCTGCAACAAGAGAGGCGTCTCCCTGGAGAGCAGCGCCTGCCAGCCTACAGGGCTCCTGCCCCGAGCTCCAGCCGTCCCGGGCTGTGCCACCACAGGAATCCTGGCCACGCTCTGCTGACCACCGCTTCCTTAGGATGGGGTCGACAGGTGGACCCGAAGAAGCACGAGCGGGGCTTGAGGCTGCTAGAGTGTTCCGGATCACCCGCCTGGACAGGGAACCCTGGGCCACTCCCATCCTGTGGCCTGAGACTGTGCGGAGGATGAAGGAGTATCCACTGGGCCACGTCTGCGCACGGCGTCCACACTGGACAGCACAAAGCGGACTCTTGTCCTCTGTCTGTCTGGATCCAGCTGGGCCCAAGTGCAGCGGGTCAGGGGGTCTGCACCCATGCAACAGGCACCGTCCCCCGCCTTGCCATCCACGGGCCACGCGTGTCCCATGGTCGACACCCCTGCGGAAAAGATGTTCTGCGTGGCAACTCCGGTCCAGGCTTGCTTTGCAGATGCAGGAGCTGTGTGTGCATCTGGGACTGTATCGTCCCACTGCCTTCCTTTTTCTCGAAAAAATGAAGCTTTGTGTGGGATCTCTGAAAGGTAGATTCTCACAAAATAAAGACAGCAAGTGACCGTCAGACAATCCAGAAGTCCCGGCCATCGCGGCCGTTTCCACTCCACTGCACAGATGAGGGCTGATGCAAGGGCCCAGCAGGCAGTGCGCACGGCCCGGCGACCCTCCTGGCGTGCCGGCCTCGCAGGCCTCCCCTCGCGGAAGGGCTCCCAGGATGGGCGAGCCCTGGCCCCGTGCCCTGAGCAGCCAGCGAGGGGCCGAGGGCCAGCCAAGACCTCCCGCAAGTGAGCCTGGGGAGACAGCCCTGACCCGGGTGACACTGGCCGGGCCGCGGCCCAGACCTGCAGACCCTGAGACGCTAAGTGCACACTGCTCCAGGCCACTCGTTTTGGGGTGATCTGTTCTGCAGCAATGAATAACCTGCCCGGGGGGCAAGTGCCTTGCCCAGTGACCTGGCTGGCAGCCCCACAGCTGAGCCGCTCCACTGGGGGACACTGGCTTTTTAAAGTATTGACTTTTTAAAAGGAGAACATCTCAATGGTCTGAAATACCATGAAACCCGTCCAGGCTCAGCCGGGCCCCAGCTTGCCCTTGGGTGCCACCTGGCGGGGAGAGCCCTCAGGGCACACAGAGCAACGCCCTCGCAGCCCAGCAGCAGGACTCACCCCGCCGTCTCCCCAGCCCCGCCCGCCATGAAGAGAAGGCAGCCGTCCAGCAACCGCCAGCGCCCGGCCAAGCGTCCGCGGGCCTGGGAGTGGCACAGGGGCAGGTGGTGCCCCAAGGGCAGCCGGAGCCCCACAGGGAGGGACACGCGCCGCCGAGGCTGAGGGCGGCTGAGGGGCGGCGCGGAGTCAAGGGTCGCCTGGTCCCGTGGAGTCGAGAGCACGTCCCCCCAGCCCTGTGGACAGGCGGGAGAGCACGGGCGAGGCTCACCATCTCCTTGCGAGTGCGGCTGAGCTCCGCCGTCACCTCGCCCATCTTTGCGGTGTACCACTGCTGCTGGCTGGCAAGGTGGCTCTGCAGAGACTCGTTCTCAAGAGTCAGGTAGCCGACTTCATTCACAACCGCCGAATTGTCCTGAGCTGCTGTAAATTCTTGAACGGAGGACAAAATGTGTCTTGCCTGAGCTAGGAGTAAAAGTCAGATATTATCATAGCACTAATAGTCAAAGGATGAAGCATAAACAAAGCATGTTCAATACATTCTGAATTACACAGACCGT
Source organism: Varecia variegata (assembly GCA_028533085.1). NCBI lineage: Eukaryota > Metazoa > Chordata > Mammalia > Primates > Lemuridae > Varecia > Varecia variegata. Next base: position 175,793,278 of record CM052439.1, read on the forward strand.
GCCACAAAACCACCTCGCTGCGGTACGCACAGGTCCAGTTGTGGGCAGGGTGGAGAACAGAGGAAATGGCTTGCGTTCAGAAGGGAAGTGACCGTGAGCGACGGCTGCGGATCGGGGACAGCCGTGTCTGGAAGGCCCGGCGGAGCCGCACCTTCCGCAGGCACTGAGGGCACCTGGCCTGGGCCCTGTGCCAACCACAGCTGGCAGCACCACACTGGGACCGTGGCTGGACAACAGGCCAGCCCCGCTGCCACCACCAGCTAGAACCAGCTCAGGAAGCCCCTCCACGACCCTGCCCTCACGAGAGGGTGGAGATTTATAGATTTACGGGCTAGGATCCGGGGCTGCAGCTTCTCGGGGCATCCCAATTCCAGGAGCTGTGGGGCCACAGCACGTATGGAGCGGTCAGGAGCCCCCGGGGCGGTGCCCAGGCTGTGCCAGCACCAGCGAGCTGGCAAGGCCCGGCCCCCAAGGGACACTGGTGGCCACACCCAGGCTGCAGGACAGACAGGCAACTGCCCGGGACGCAGCGGCTCCTGGTCTCGCAGCTCGACCCGGGATGCAGACTTTGCTGCATTCCGACACCCGTGCGCCTGACAGGGGCAGAGTTGAGGCCTCTCTGGGGGGACCGTCCTCCCAGGCTCCACGTTGCTCCCACCAGAGCCGCCCAAGTCCAGGGCACTGCGCACGACGCCAGGGAGAAGGTGCAGCAGCAAGTCCCCACACGGAAACCAAGCACCTGCAGGCAGCACCTGCAGGCAGCACCTGCAGCCAACCGAGATGGCAAGCTACCCCCACAAATCCCAGGACCCCTGCTGCGCTGGAAGGCAGAGGAGACGTCAGGGACCCGGCGCCAGGACAATGACACAATGCTCGGAGCCCCACGTGGTGCACACGCAGACCCCAGGGCCCGGATGCTTCCTGGGGCTGAGCCCCCTCGCATCCCGACTCACCGAGGAACACCTCGTGGCTGTGCAGGGACCTGCGGCCTTCCCAGTACCTGTCCACCAGGTCCAGGAGCGCCTCCAGGAGCGCCACCTCCAGGGCAGCCTTGTCCCCGGGCAGAGCTGCTGAGTGCAATTTGGGCGACGACTGTGGAAACAAAATCGTGACACCAGCAGGTTCCTCCATCAAACGAGGTCTCTAACACCGGTGTATACCCCCAGGTGTGCCTGCTGGCAGGGGCACAGGGGCCATGAGGCTACTGCCCTGTGCCCGCAGGAGGCGCACCTTGGCAGCACCTGTCCCACAGCCGGCGGTGCTCGTGTGGGGTCGGGGAAGAGGACAGGACAGGGCAGCCCCAGCACGCCCCCCGCTCAAGCTGGGCCCTTGCCCCTTCCCCTCAATCCAGTGAGACAGGACACACACAGACCGTGCCCAGGCCACACGGCCACACACAGCTCTGCCCGCAGTCTGCTTGCACTCTCCTGCCAGGCTCACGGGACGCCAGACAGTGGCTCTACGCAGTGGTCTAGGAGGCCAGCCCTGAACGCTGCGCCCCAAGCGGCCACCACTCAGTTTGTGCCTCCAGCTCAGGACCAACCAGGGAAGTCAGAGACGACCCCATCCTGCCACAGGGAGGCCCCAGCCTTCCCCGCCGGCCTCCACCCTAGCTGCGCACTCCTCTGCCGCCCGAGTCTGCCTGTCTAGCGAGCGCTGAGTCACCAGCCTCTGGCCGGTCTCCCCCAGGTGGCCCTCACCACGTCCACAGCAGGCGCACCTCTAAGTGCCCAGCGGCGCCAGGCGGCAGAGGCAACAGAGGGGCTGTTCGTGCGGCCTCGGGTCCCTCTGAGGGGGAGAACTCTCTGCAAAACCACGGACGCGTTTCCAGGACTCTCCCCTCGTGACAGGGTCACCGAGGCTGCAGCCGGCCGAGAGCACCAGCAAGTTGGGCGAGTCCCCGCCCAGCTGTTTCCGTGCCTCCGCCTCAGACAACATGCAGGAGGGGTGCGGCGCACACGGCCAGCTTCTGCCGGAACCGAGGCAGTTGCACTGAGGAAGAGCACTGCTAAGAGCGACGCTCATTCTGGGACACACAGGCCCGTGTGGCTGAGAGGCGCTGGGGCTGTCTGCGTGTCTGCGTCCCGGGCTCACCTCTCCAGCATCAGTCGCGCCCTGAGACCGCGGCTCCTCCGTTCCCGATGAAAAGGTCCTCTCGCTCCTGCCTTCCGAGCCGTTCTGTCTGCTCAGACTCTCCGTGGGGCTGGAGGGCCCATCCGTCCTCTCCAGGCAGCTCAGACATTCCTGGTCCGAGGGCTCCTGGAATCTCCCGCCAGGCATTCTTCGCTTCCTGTACTTTTCAGGGCCAGGCAAAGGACACAGCACCTTCTGTCCTGGCAAACTTGACCTCTGAGAAGAGGCTGAGTCCTCGACATCCATGGAGTCTGTAACACAGAGAGGACCAAGCCCTCGTGAGACCAAATTCTCTGGGCTCAGGAGCCAGTATCATAATTTTTAGAAGGTATGTACGTGTGCGCACATGTGCACAGGCGTGTGTACACGCACGGGTGTGCACGCACATACACACAGCCATACGCCTGCACCTGCGGGGGTGGGGGGCGACGGGAAGGCGTGAACGTGCGGAGTCTGCAGGAAGCAGACACAAAGCGTCCCTGTTCTGCTGCAACCGCGTCTCCGTGAGCGTGCGCACTCGGACGCGTCGCGCGGCCCGTGCTTCGGCGAAGAGCTCTGAACAACGTCAAGCACCTGTACGTTGTTGAAGAGCGGTGAGGGGTGAGATCCCACGGCCCACCCTGCGACTCTGCGGACCACTGCGCCCGAGGCGGCGTGGGAGACAGGGCACGAGGGGCCTGGCCTAGGAAGGTCGGTGGGAGCAGGAGGGTGACCCTGGCCTCGGCCACAGCCTGAGCTCCAGGTGACCGTGCCACGGCCCACGGGGGCTGGCAGGTCACCACCTGGCCGTTCTCCCTCTGACCAAGGGTGCAAACGAGCCTTGGGAGATGCCAGTTCACTCATGCTGGGGGGCGGGGGGATTTCCTGATACTTTTGCCACAGATGCACGTGACGCTCTCAGTTAACTTAGTGTGCGGTCTTCCTCACCTGCTCCCTCAGCTGGGCCACATGTTTACAAGAAAGTGAGTGGAGAGTGAGAGAGAGCAAAGGTGGGGGAGGGAGAAAGTGTGCGTGTGCAGAGGAAAAGCACCTGCTTTTACAGACCATGAATAGGGATGGACTGTAAATCTCTAGGTACTACATACTTTGCTAAGACATTTTAGACAGTTCCACAAACAAATACAAAAAAGGAGAACAGGAGAAACTTTATAATAATAGCAGACATTGCGAGAAATATTTAGGTGCTTACAAAAGAAGTGACAGGGAGGAACTGGCAGGGCTGCCACGGGTCGAATGTGCCCCCAAGCTCACGTGCTGGAAATGCAGTTGCCATGGTGACAGCATTAAGAGGTGGGGCCTTTAAGTGGCGATCAGGTCACAAGTGTTCTGCTGTCCTCATGGGAGGGTGCCCCTGATGAAAGGGTAAGTTTGGCCCCGTTTAACGTCTGTCTCTTGCGTTTCTGCCACCTGCCGCCTGCCGCCACGGACCGGCTCTCACCAGGTGCTGGCGCACGCTCCGGGACTTCCCAGCCTCCAGAACCGTGAGCCACATAAACGTCTGTTCTTTATCAAGCACCCAATCCCTGGCATTCTGCGGTAGCAGCAGAAAACACACACACACACACACACACACACACACACGTGTGGTTACCTGAGTGTGGGGGGAAGTGGGCGTGGTGCCCGCAGGTACAGGGAGCCTCCAGCACTGCTCCGCGCAGTGGCGGCTGCTTCTCCACACAGCAGCCTCGGGGCCGGCTCCTCCGCGCCTGGCCCTGCTGTGCAGAGTCCCCACACTGGTGCCGCGCTGACCGAGGGCTCAGCAGATGTCTGGATTCTATTTTATTAAAGAACATTCCAACAGTGTTATTTCACTAAAAATTATACTTTAAGCATCTGAGAGTGTACGATATCTATTAACTGTATTTTCCTTAAATTGACTAAATAAGAAAAAGACAACTGAGTGGGTCAGTCACGCACCAGCCAACATTATTACTCCACAAGTTCCAGAGGGACAGACCAGAGCTGGGGCAGACGCCGTCCAGCACAAGACCGACGGCAGAGCTGTAGCCACCAGGCCGTGGGGGGGTGGGGTGCAAAGACAGACAGGCGATCCCCACACAGAAGAGAGAATCTAGAAACAGACTCAGATAACTGATTTCAACACGTGTGTGGAGGTATTAATAATTAAACGAGGAAGAAGTCTTTCCAACAAATGTCATTGGAACAACCAGATACACAGCCGTCCCTTGGTGTCCACGGGGGATGGGTTCCAGGACCCCCCAAGGACACCAAAGTCCAAGGATGCCGAAGCACATGACGTAACCTGTGTGAGTCCTCCTACACGCTCCACGTCATCTCCACGTCACATGTAATGCCTAACGCAACGTACACGCCGTGCAGCAGGCACAGTGGCGCTGAGAGGGGGGCGTTGCCTGAGCCCAGGAGTTGGAATCCAGCCTGTGCAACATGGCGAGACCCCCACGTACAAAAAAAATTAAGAATAAAAATAAGTAAAAAAAGTTAAAATGCCATGTAAATAGTTGTTATACTGTATTATTTTTGTTTGTATTTTTTATTATTGTATTAATATATTTCAAATATTTCCCACCTGTGGTTGATGGACTCTCTGGACACAAAACCAGTGGATAAAAAGGCCAACCATACGTGAGGGGTCCTGACCCACCAACTCACAACACACAAACCAACCCAAAACAGTGAACTGCCCGGACACGGAGACGACAGGGCATCTGCAGCAGGCTCAGGCACACAGGGTGGACGAGGAGCTCTTCACCGGACACAAAAGGCCCAAAGCATTACAGAAGACAAGGCATAAACAGGCCTTCATTAAAATTAAAACTTCTGGTCTTTGAAGCATTGATAAGGAAATGAAAAGGCCACAGAACGGAGAAAATCTGCAGTATTTACATCTGAGAAAGGGCTTATATTCAAAACCCACAAAGGACTCTCACAACTCAATGCCAAGAAGAGGAACAACCCCATTCGAAAGGGGGTGGGCAGAGGTGAATACAGGTGTCATAAAAGATGAACAAACGGCCAGTATTCAACGTGAAGTCTCCAGGAAAACACAAATTAAACCATGACAGCCCGTGGGGGGGGCCGAGTGCCGGTGGAGAGATGGCTCAGGCCACAGGTGAATCTGGGATTTCAGCCCAAAACTCACGTCTCAACCTGCTGTTGGTTTCATGAAAAGCTCTCAGAAACTCGTGATGGCGCAGGAACGAAGGAAGCCAAAGCTCGTGAACAAGCCCCCGTGGAAAGCACAGTCCCTGGGCTGAGCACAGCAAGCCCACGTCCTGGTCGGCCCGCGGGTCTACGCTGGGCAACCTGAGCTTGGTGTGCTGAGAGCAGCCACGTCACCCTGTGGCTGACACGGGTGGCAGCTCTGCTAGCCACGGACACTTGACCCTCTCGTTTGTTTTACACGGTTTACCTTTTCCCGTGATCTGAGAAGAATAAAATTTAAGTAACCACACAGTATGACTATGCTTGACTCAAATACATTAACTTTTCTTCTTATAATTCTGTAGTCCAAATTGCTAGCATTCAAAAGCACACAAAGACTTCACGAAGAGCCCGTCTCTGCAGGTAGGTCTCCTAAGAGGCGCACCTGTGCGTGCCAAGGCCCGTGACCGCTAGCACCCAGGCCCAGCGAGGCTGAGCAGCACACCTTGGGAGCCGCGCGAGTCGGCCTCGTGCTCCCGCTGGCCGGAGCCTGTGCCCCCAGGAGGATCACGCAGGTCCCACGCGCAATCAGCGATGAGGCTCAGCACCGCCTCGTCGTCCGCGTCCATGGCCGAGCACGTCCTGGCTGGCGGGTCGGCGCCCGTGGCTCTGGGGCGGTGAGGTCTGCAAGGAGAAGCAAGTGCATCAGCGTCATTCCAGCCCGCGCTGCGCTCCCGCCACTCAGCTCCCAAGGAGGGGAACGACCCCCAGGTCTCTGAGGAGGAGGAGCTGGGGCAGCTGTGGTGCAAGGGAACTCGTTACCCTGCTCCCCGGACAGCGGGCGAGGGACAGCAAGGTCATGTGATGCCAGCACCCCACCACCAGCGGGCCAAAAGCAAGAGTTCCGTGGAGTTCATCTGTTCTGCAATCTTCCAGCACGTTAAAATTCAACTGGCTCTTTTCCTAGTACATCCTCAAAGAGATACATGTGATTGAGAAGATAAAGGACATCATGTCCCAACGTCTGTTTTTACGTTAAGGGAAACTATTTCCACGCTGACTCGATCCTCTATGCGAAGGTGAACGCGCTCACAGGGGCCTCATCTCCTACGAAGGCAGTTTAGGAAGCCACTCTTCAAAGCAGCCGGACGGCACCCACCGTGAATGCTGCTTTCGTGAGGCCACGCATGTGAACGACCCCTGACCCACTGAGGGGGCTGGTCCCGCTCCCCGGCACCAAGCCGAGGACTGGCAGTGCCCCAGAGTGTTGCCCAAAGAAGGGGACCTGGGTTCTGGTGCTGGCTCTTCCCCCAGAAACAGGCCCCCTGAGCACAGCTCAGTGGGTCCACCCACTGTCACCTCTGGGTGGGAAGGAGCTTCGCCCAGGTCATCGTTAGGCCCCTGAACTCAAATCTCTGTGACAATTCAGTCTTGAGACTATCAGACAGGCAGTGCTGGGTACCCACAGCTAAAGCTGTTGCATAGCAACACACGGCAACGGATGATCGCAAAGACAGTCCTGTGGGATCTTAGTCACTAAAACTCAAGTGTTTAGTGTCATTTTGATATCAAGCATACTCTAATTATCCAGATATTAAAAACCGTGTATGGTATGAAGAGTAACTACACAAAATGGCACTCCACGTGTTTGTATGTGCACTACAGAAAAAATGGAAAACTGTTGGTTACGGTCACATGGAGAGTGAACGGGGGAGGGAAGAGACTTTTACTCACTTTTTAAAAAATTAATTTCTGTGATGTTTGCAACATTTACAATAATGAAATATTATTGTAAAGTTCTTAAATATGTGAATCTAGAAAATACAGTAAGATATTAATAAGAGATCTGTTGACTAGAACACAGCATTCCCAATCACGCTGAGTGAAAATGCCTACTTTATTTCTCACATGTATTAATACAATGACAAAAGAGAAAAAAATCTGAAACATTCTTATAAACCAGAATATTAAAAATGTATTCAGCAAAAATGGCAAAGAAAGTTACTCCAAATTCAGCATCTCCATGAAAGCAACTAAAAAATAGGGGCAGGGTCAGGGAGGGGATGTCAGAAACGACATTTTTGGATCTCTCTGGAAATTAACCAAAGGCTTACACAACCCAGGTCGTGGTTACCCAGGAGCAGCTGCCGGTGAGGACAGTGACTTTGCGGTGCTTGAACCTGCCCTGTCTGACCTTGCTCCAGCCCCGCAGCAACTGCAAAGTGACAGCTAGATTTGAGGTGCACGTTGAGCGTCCTTAACCCAAATCCCAAAATCTGAAATGTTCCAAAATCTGAAATTTTTTGAGCACTGATACTTTTGAGCTCAAAGGAAACGCTCATTGGAGCATTTTGGATGTCAGATTTTTGGATTAGGGATGCTCAACCGGCAAGTATAATGCAAATAATCCAAAATCTGGAAAAACACAAAATCTAAAACACTTCCAGCCCCAAGCATTTCCAATAAGGGATCCTCAACCTGCACTGAGTACCCAGGACTTCAGGCAGCAGAACAGACCTCGTTCACAAAACGTGTAAGGGATTATGGTTCTGATCTGTCCCTGGAGGACCAGCTCAAAGGCGTGCAGTGACCCCGCCCAACGTGCGACGGGCCAACCCTGCAGCGGCCGGAGGTGGGGCGTTTGCCGAGACATTTCCAGGCTCCCGTCCTGGTTGCTGCTGCCTGAGGTGACGGACGGCAGCCGGAGAGAACAGCGGCACAGCAGCCTGGGAGAGAAGGCTTCGAAAAGCTCCAACATCCTCCTGGGAACCTAGAAGGCCACCTGCACAATTGAGAAAGACCCAAGATGGCCCAAGCCTTTCTCGCCTCCTGGTGACCTCCAGGCTCTGTGGTCAGGAACGGAGGCTGAAGCAGAGCTGTGCATCCCGCTGAGCACGGGCGGCCCCAGCACACAGAGCCTCCTGCCACGGGAAACCTCCATCCGACTAGCTGGTCACTCAGCTGACGGAACAGAGACGTCCAGAGCCACACGCAGTAGGAATACAGACATTACAGAATGGGTTCAGACAAGCAAATAATGATGGCTACAACAAGCAATAATGACAACAGATCCGGGGAGCAAAGAGGATCCAATTTCCAGAGTTGCCACATTTTAATATTCAAAATGTGCAGGTATCAACAAAAAATTAAAAGGGATACAAAGAGACAAAAAGGTATGAACCATACACAGAAAAAAAAATCAACAGAAACTGTGCCTGGAAAAATTTTGGGCCTGAAAAGTACAACCAAAATGAAAATTTCACTGGAAGTGCTCAATAAAAGATTTTGGTAGGCAGGAGGGTCAGCAAATTTGAAGATAGGGTAGTTGAGGTTTTCCGGCCTGAGGAATAGAAAAAAAAGCAGAATGAAGAAAAATGAACAGTTTCAAAGACTCCAGGACACCATCGAGTCGACCCACATATACTCAATGGGAGAATCAGAAGAAGAGGAGAAAGAAAAGGAGCAGAAGGAATATTTGAAGAAATAATGGCTGAAAACTCCCCAGACTTAACGAAAAACATTAGTCTACTGTGATATTGTGAAAAACATATTTCATCTTCCTCCCTGTTTCCAGCTCCTAAACCCTTTGGAATGTCCAGAGTGATGTGTCTTTTGTATGCTTAAAAAAAGACAGCTTCAAGGTAGGCGCTGGTCACCAGGAAGGCCAAGGCAGGATTAGAGGGCTGGGACTTCAGCAGCCCCCAGGCTCCAGTGGGGACGAAGGGCTGAAGGGCGAGCTGGATAGCAACGGCCGATGACGTAATCAATCATGTCCATGCAACAAAGTCATAAACACCCCAGGGCCTGGGTTCAGGGGCTTCCAGGCAGCTGAGCACATGGAGCTTCCTGGAGGGTGGGTGCCCGGAAAGCGGGCGGAAGTTCTGCACCTGGCCCTGTGCAGCTCTCCCACCTGGCCGTCTATCGGTACGTAATGCCCTTTGTCCTGTGCATAAGTAACATGTTTTCCTGAGTTCTGTGAGCTGCTCTAGCAAATTACTCAAACCCAAAATAGGGGTCCCAGGAATTGCAATTTGTAGCCAGTCAGAAGCATGGATGACAATCTGCTAACTGCTACTGGCATCTGAGGTTGGGGCAGTCTTGTGGGACTGAGCCCTCAACCTGTGGGATCAGGCTCTATCTCCAGGTGGATGGCATTAGAATTGAACGGAATTAGAGGATATCCGGCTGGTGTTCAAGGCAGAATTAGTTGGTGTGTGGAGGAAAAAACCCACATCTGGTCACAGAAGTGTTCTGTGTTGTATTGAGTGTGTGAACAGGGTAGGAAAAGTATTTCACTTTGGTTTTTCCTATCCTAAATATCTACACATCCAAGAAGCTCAATTCCAGAAGGAATAAAATCAAAGAGATCCACATTGATATATGATACTCAAACTGTCAAAAGACAAGCAGAAAATCTTGAAAGCAGCAAGACAGAAGTAACCCATCACATGCAAGTTCCTCAACAAGACCGACAGCCAATTTCTCATCCAGAACCATGGGGCCAAAAGATAGCAACATACTTAAAATGCTGAAAAAGAAAAAAAACCTGTCAACCAAGAATTCTACATCCCTCAAAAACTGCCCTTCAAAATAAAGACATTCGCAGTTACATAAAAATAAACACTTTGTTGCTAGCAAACCTGCCCTATAAGAAGAAATGCTAAAGGGAGTCCTTCAGGCTGCAATAAAAGAATCAACTCCACATCAGGAATAAAAACATCAGGAAAAGGTAACAACAGAAATAAATACAGAAGACAGTATATATGCGTCTTTGCTTGTAACTCCTTTTGTTCTATCAGATATAAATAACTGGATAAAGCAACAGTTACAAATGTAGGTTGAGGAGTTCACCATGCATTACATAACAATGAATCTGTGGCAACAGCAGCATGGACGTGAGGGGCACACAGCCACACAGGAGCAATTTTTGTATATAACTGATATTAAATTGGTATTAATCTGAACCAGATTGTTATAAATTAAGATTTAGTTGTAATCTCCAGGGAAACCACTTTTAAAAACTTCAAAAAATACTATGATACAAGAAATATATACTCAGTTTTTGTCTTCAGTTCCTGACACAGAGCCTCTAAAACCCTTGTACTTTCCTGAGTGATAAGGGTGACAGGACCATCTTTGGTTATAATATTTGATCTCTGTCCCTGGTTCCTGACACAGAACTTCCAAAGCCCTGGGAATTTCCTAACAGAGATGACGGAAGAACCTTTGGTTATTCATAACAAGCCCCTTTCAACTACACCTGAGTTTACGGGTGACGCAGTGACTCCTGGTGGCCCCTAGACGGCTTCAGGATGGGGGCCGGTTGCCCGGGAACCAACCACGTGATTAGAGGGTTTGGACTTTCGGCCCCACCCTTGGACCTCCAGGGAGGGGAGGGGCTGGAGATTGAGCCAGTCTCCGGCAGCCAAAGATTTAATCAATCATGCCTGTATAGCGGAACCTCCATTAAAAATTCTGAACAACAAGAGTTCAGAGGGGTTTGGAGAGCTTCAGAGTTGGTGAACACATCCACGTGCAAGGAGAGGAACGCACCCCAAGTCCATGGGGACAGACGCTCCTGTGCTGGGAACCTCCAGACCTTGCCCTGGTACCACTTCCTCTGGCTGTTCCTTTGTGTCCTTTACAATAACCTGGTGACAGTCAGTGAAGTGTCTTCCTGAGTTCTGTGAGGCTTTCTAGCAAGTTAGTGGACTTGGGGCAGGAGGAGGATTGTGGGAACCCTCGACTTTGTAGCCCGGTGAGAGAGAAGTGTAGGTAACCTGGGCACCCAATGCCTGCCACTGGCATCTGAAGGGGGGCGTGCCTTGGACTGAGTCCTCAAACCTGTGGAGTTGGACATGAAATCCAGGTGGTTAGTGTCAGAACTGATTTGAATTTTAGAACACCCAGGCGGTGTCTGGAGTGTTGGAAAATTGGCTGGTATAGGAAAACACACCACAGATTTGGTGTCAGGAGGAAAAACCCACATAATTGACGTAAGAAGTGTTATGAGTAAAAAACATTCATAAATACAGTAATAGAAAAGGCAAAAGAATTAAAATGGTACACTAGAAAGTATTCAACATAAAAGGCAGTTACGACAGGAGGAAACGAGGAACAAAAATGGCATAAGACATACAGAAATTATTTTGTAAGTGGATTGAACTCCCCAATTAAAAGTCAGAGATTGGCAGAATGAATACAAAAGCATGATCCAACTGTACGCTATGTATAAAAGACTCACGTCAAAATCAAAGATGCAAAAAGGTTTAACCAAAAAAAAAAAAATGGAAAAAGATATTCCATCCAAACATTACTCAAAAAGAACACCAAGTAGGGTAAACACAAAACAATCTATACCTAGGCATACCATATTCAAACTACAGAAAATCAAAGACAAAGAAAAAATCTTGAGAGAAGTCAGAGAGGGGAAAAAACCACTTTATCTACAGAGAAGCAAGAATAAGAATTGTATCGGACTTCTCTTCAGAAACCATGCAAGTAAGAAGAGAGTGGAATGAACTACTAATATTTAAAGCGCTGAAAGGAAAAACCCACCAACCTAGAATTCTGTATTTAGCAAAATCATCCTTCAAAGGTGAAGGAAAAATAAGACAAACAAAAATTGTGACAATTTGTTGCCAGAACTGCCTTGCAAGAAACGCTGGAAGAGGTGCTCTAAAGAGAAGGAGATTGGGCCAGAAACTCACATCTACATTTAACAAAGAAGCGTGTAAGAGACTGAATACATGAGGTTAAAATGAAAACATGCATTCTTTTATTCTTAATATTTTACAGATAACACCTTTGTTCAAGATAGTAGCAGCAAGGCATGCGACTGTGCATGCTCACGTTCGATATGCACGATTCTAACGCATGCAGAAGGGAAATGAGTGACAGCAACAGCACAGGGATGGGAGAGGTGGCATCAGACGCACTTTGTTATGGTAAAGCACTTGCAGTATCTGTGAAGCAGTACAGTGCTACTGAAAGTGCACCTGTATTAGTTGTAAATGTATACTGCAAACTCCAGGGCAACCACTAAAAAAGGCAAAAAATATAAATAAAAGTAAAAAAGAAGCATACAGTTGACCCTTGAACAACATAGGTTTGAACTGTGTGGGTCCACCTATGCGTGGATTTTTTAAAATAAGTATATTGGAAAATTTTTTGGAGATGTGCAACCATTTCAAAAACTTCATACACAAAACACACAGCCTAGAAATATCAAAAAAATTAAGAAAAAGTTAGGTATGTAGTGAAAACACAAAATATAGGTAAATACTAGTTTATCATTTACTACCATAAAATATACACAAATCTGTTATAAATCTGTTATAAAACATTAAAATTTATCAAAACTTACACACATGGCACCATTTGCAGTTGAGAGAAATGCACGCAAACATAAAGATGTAGAATTAAATCCTAACTGCATAAAACTAACTACAGTACAGCTACTACTGCGCTACTGTAGTAATCTCGTTGCCACCTCTGGTGTCACTGTGGTGAGCTCAAGCACTGTGGACCTGGCTCACAGCGCCGTGTGATGTGAGTCATTCTCCCGGGAGCAGCCTGTCTTTCCAGCAAGTCATGCACTGCAGTGAAAAGTGATTTCCACCAGGTCTAGTGCGGTACTATAAACCGTGAATGACACCAGGAGACCCACACAAAGTGCCACTGGTGATGTTGGAAATGCTCCCAAGAAGCAGAAAAGCCATGACATTACAAGAAAAAGCTGAACCTCTTGATATGTACAGTAGATTGAGGTTGGCAGATGTGGTTGCCACCATTTCCAAGAGATGACTCTTCTTGTAAACAGACGACATAAACTCACAGTATCCATAAATACAGTACAGTACTGTAAATGTACTTTTCTCTGACTTATGTCCTTTCTTTTCTCTAGCTTACTTTATTGTAATAATACAGCATTATAATACATACAAAGTTTGTGTTAATCAACTGTGTTATCGGTAAGGCTTCGGGTCAATAGTAGGTTATCAGTAGTTAAGTTTTGGGGGAGTCAAAGTTATACTCGGATTTTTAACTGCAAAGGTCAGTACCCCTAATCACTATGTTCCTCGAGGATCAACTGTAATTCATATGCGAAGAAAGAAGAGAAAATGAAATCACACAAAATGCTCATTTAAAACTACAAGGTGCTGGGCGCAGTGGCTCACGCCTATAATCCCAGCATTTTGGGAGGCTGAGGCAGGAGGACTGCTTGAGGCCAATAATTCAAGACCAGCCTGAGCAACATACAGAGACCCCGTTTCTACAAAAAAATTTAAAAATTAGCTGGGCATGGTGGCATGTGCCTATATTCCTAGCTACTCAGGAGGCTGAGCCAGGAGGATTGCTTTGCCCAGGAGTTTGAGGTTACAGTGAGCTATGACTGTGCCACTGCACTCCAGCCTGGGGCAACAGAGCAAGACTCTGTCTCTTAAAAATATAAATTAATTAAAAAGTAAAAATAAAACCACAAGGGTAGAAAAAGAGCAGAAAATAAAAACAGGAACAAAGAAAAAGGGCAACAAAGAGAAAACAATAACAAATATGGTAGATATTAATCCAACTATATTAATAATCATTTTAAATGCCAATGGTCTAAATAGACCAATTAAAAGACAGACTGTCAGAATAGATCAAAAAACAAGACTCAATTATATGTTGTCTACAAGAAACCCACTTCAAATACAAAGAAACAAATAGATTAAAAGGGAATAAAGAGAAAAGGATACATTATGCTAACACAAATAAAAAATCTGGAGTAATTATATTAATTTCAGATAGAGCAGACGTCACAGCAAGGAAATTTATGAGGAATAAAAAAGAAATCACACAATGATAAAGGATCAATACTCCAGGCAGACATAATAAACCTAACATGTTTGTGTCTAACAACAGGTGTCAAAATATGTGAGGCGAAACGAAAAGAACTGCAATGAGAAGTAAATAAATCCACTATCATAGCCGGAGACTTCAATACCCCTCTATCAGAAAAGGATAGATCCAGCAGGCAAAAAATCAGTAATGACACAATTGAAATCAGCAGGACCATCGATGTCAGCATGGACATCGACACATGGCATCATCCAACAACAGCAGAACACACATTCCTGTCAAGCTCACATGGAACATTCACCAAACTAGATCACATACAGGTTCACAAAACACACTTTAACAAATTTAAAAGAACAGGCTGGGTGTGGTGGCTCACGCCTGTAATCCTAGCCCTCTGGGAGGCAAAGGCGGGAGGATCGCTCGAGGTCAGGAGTTCAAGACCAGCCTGAGCAAGAATGAGACCCCGTCTCTACTAAAAAACAGAAAGAAATTATCTGGACAACTAAAAATATATATAAAAAAAATTAGTCAGGCATGGTGGCACATGCCTGTAGTCCCAGCTACTCAGGAGGCTGAGGGAGAAGGATTGCTTAAGCCCAGACGCCACGGCACTCTAGCCAGGGCAAAAGAGCAAGACTCTGTCTCCAAAAAGAAAAAAAAATTAAAAGAACAGAAATCATACAATGTATTAGGTTGGTCCAAAAGTAATTGCGGTTTCAGACCACAAATTTTAAATCATTATAACCACATTCAAACACATCTTTATTAATCAAAATAGAAACCAATACAATCAACACATTTTTGCCAACAAGAAACAAGTTTGTTTATTCCTGTAGCATAAAAATCTGTGCTTTGGGATTCAACGAACTCTTGGAAAGTGTTTTCTGCATCCTGCTGGATATGGAAGTGTTTTCCCTGCAAAAAGTTGTTGAGATGCCTGAAGAAGTGGTAGTTGTTTGGCAAGATGTCAGGTGAATATGGCAGATGAGGCAAAACCTCACAGCCCTATTCGTTCAACTTTTGAAGCATTGGTTGTGATGTGCAGTGGGGCATTGTCCTGGAGAAGAATTGGGCCCTTTCTCTTAAATGCTGGCTGCAGGTGTTACAGTTTTCAGAGCATCTCATTGATTTGCTGAGCAGACTTCTCAGATGTGACATTTTTTTGCCAGGGTCCAGAAAGCTGGAGTGGATCAAACTGGCTGCAGACCACCAAACAGTGACCATGACCTTTTTTGATACAAGCTTGTCTTTGGGAAGTGCTTTGGAGCTTCTTCTTAGTCCAACCACTGAGCTGGTGGTCACTGGTTGTCATATGAAATCCACTCTTTGTCACATGTCACAATCCGATTGAGAAATGGTTCGTTGTTGCGTTCAAGAATAGAAGATGACACTTCAAAATGACAGTTTTTTTGGTTTTTGGTCAGCTCATGAGGCACCCACTTATCGAGCTTTTTCACCTTTCCAGTTTGCTTCGAATGCCAAACAACCGTAGAATGGTTGACCTTGAGTTCTTCGACAACTTCTCGCTTAGCTGGAAGAGAATCAGCTTCGAAGATTGCTCTCAATTGGCCACTGTCAACTTCCAATGGCCGCCACTGTGCTCCTCATCTTCAAGGCTCTCGTTTCCTTTGCAAAACTTCTTAAACCACCACTGCACTGTACATTTGTTAGCAGTTCCCGGTCCAAATGCGTTGTTGATGTTGCAAGTTGTCTCCGCTGCTTTATGATTCATTTGGAACTCAAGAAAATCGCTAGGTCAAATGGTAGTTCTACCTGTAGCTCTTTGAGGTACTGCCCTGTTACTTTCCACAGAGGTTGTACTAGTTTGCAGTCCCACCAGCAGTGTATGAATGTTCTCATCTCTCCGCACTCTCCGCATCCACGCCAACATTTATTGTTTTGGGACTTTTTGATAAAGGCCATTCTTTCTGGAGATAAGTGATATCTCATTGTGGTTTTGATTTGCATTTCCCTGATGATTAGAGACATTGAGCATTTTTTCTTATGTTTCTTGGCCATTAGTCTATCTTCTTTTGAAAAGTTTCTGTTCATGTCCTTTGCCCACTTTTTGATAGGGTTGTTTGATTTTTTTCTTGCTGATGTTCCTGAGTTCTATATAGATTCTGGTTATCAGCTCTTTATCGGATGTGTAGCATGAGAATATTTTCTCCCATTCTATAGGTTGTCTGTCTGCTCTCTTGACAGTTTCCTTGGCTGTGCAGAAGTTTTTTAATTTGATCAGGTCCCATTTATTCATTTTTGTTGTTGCTGTGATTGCCTTTGGGGTCTTCATAAATTCTTTGCCTACACCAATGTCTGTAAGAGTTTTTCCAACATTTTCTTCTAGAATTCTTATAGTTTCACGCCTTAGGTTTAAGTCTGTTATCTACCATGAGTTGATTTTTGGGAGAGGTGAAAGGCACGGATCCTGTTTCAGTCTTCTACATGTGGCTATCCAGTTTTTCCAGCACCATTTATTGAATAAGGATTCTTTTCCCCAGTGTATGTTTTTGTCTGCTTTGTCAAAGATGTCTATAGGAGGATGGTTTTATGTCTGGGTTCTCAGTTCTGTTCCATCGGTCTATGTCTCTGTTCTTGTGCCAGTACCATGCTGTTTTAGTTATTATAGCCTTGTAGTATAGCCTGAAGTCTGCTAAATTGATGCCTCCCAATTTGCTTTTTTTGCTTAAGATTGCTTTTGCTATACGGGGTCTTCTCTGGTTCCAAAGGAAGTGCAGAATTATTTTTTCTAGATCTGCAAAAAATGATTTTGGTATTTTAATAGGGATTGCATTGAATCTATAGATCACTTTGGGTAGTATAGACATTTTAACAATGTTGATTCTGCCAATCCATGAGCATGGTACAGTTTTCCACCTGTTTACATCCTCTATTTCCTTCCTCAGTGTTTCGTAATTCTCCCTGTAGAGGTCTTTTACCTCCTTAGTTAAATATATTTCTGGGTATTTTATTTTCTTTGTTGCTATTGTGAAGGGTATTGAGTCTTTGATTTTGTTCTCAGTTTGACTATTGTTGGCATATAGGAATGCTACTGATTTCTGTACATTGATTTTGTAACCTGAGACTTTGCTGAATTTGCTTATCAATTCCACTAGTCTCATGGCAGAATCTTTGGGGTTTTCTAGGTATAAGATCATATCGTCAGCAAAGAGAGATAGTTTGACCTCTTCTGCCCCCATTTGGATGCGCTTGATTTGCTTCTCTTGTCTGCTTGCTTTGGCTAGGACTTGGGCATCTACCCAAAGGAACAAATGACATTCTATAAAAAACACATCTGCACTAGAATATTTATAGCAGCACAATTCACAATTCACAACCCAAGTGCCCATCAATACATGAGTGGATTAATAAAATGTAGTATATGTATACCATGGAGTTCTACTCAGCCACAAAACACGATGGTGATCTAGCACCTCTTGTATTATCCTGGCTAGAGCTGGAGCCCATTCTGCTAAGTAAAGTATCGCAAGAATGGAAAAACAAGCACCACATGTACTCACCATCAAATTGGTATTAACTGATCAACACTTAAGTGCACATATGGTAGTAACATTCATTGGGTGTTGGGCAGCTGGGAGAGGGGAGGGGGGATGGGTATGTACACACCTAGTGGGTGCAGTGCGCACCATCTGGGGGATGGACACACTTGAAGCTCTGACTCGGGTGGAGCAAAGGCAATATATGTAACCTAAACATTTGTACCCCACTAATATGCTGAAATAAAAAAAATTTTTAAAAAAGCACGAATTATGCTAAATTAAGACTTAAATGAAGGAAGTCACTGCAGATGTGGAGGAAATAGCAAAAGAACTAGAATTAGAAGTGGAACCTGAAGATGTGACTGAATTGCTGCAAACTCAAAATCAAACTTTAACGGATGAGGAGTTACTTCTTATGGATGAGCAAAGAAAGTAGTTTCTTGAGATGAAATCTGCTTCCGGTGAAAACATTGTGAACACTGTTGAAATTACAACAAAGGATATAGACTATCACATAAATTTAGTTGATAAAGCATTGGCAGGGTTTGAGAGCATTGTTTACAAATTTGAAAGAAGTTGTACTGTACCCAAAATGCTATCAAACATGTGGCATGCTACAGAGAGGTCTTTTGTGAAAAGAAGAGTTAATTGATGCAGCAAACTTCATAGTCTTATTTTAAGAAATTGCCACAGCCACCCCAAACTTCAGCAACCACGACTCTGATCTGTCAGCAGCCATCAATATTCAAGGCAAGACCCTCCACCAGCAAAAAGATTGCAACACACTTAAGGCTTGGATGAACATTAGCATTTTTTAGCAACAAAGTATTTTTTTGTTTTATAATTGATACGTAATAATTATACATATTTATTGGGTACATGTGTATTTTGATATTGCATATTTATAATACAATGTGTAATGATCAAATCAAGGCATTTAGGATACCTGTCACTTCAAATATTTGTGTTAGGAACATTTCAGATCTTCTGTTCTAGTTATTTTGAAATATACAATAAATTATTATTAATTATAAAAAAAGAAAATTGCTGGAATTTGCTTTTTGTCCAACATAATTTCCATAGTCTAAAATAAATATAAAATAAACAGCAAGTAATAAGTCATTAGCAAAAAAATAAAGTGAGAAATATGCATTTAAAAATAATGCATAACATAACCACATTCATTTAAGAATGTATTCCTATTATCAATTGGCAAATTTCAACAATGCTAAAACCTCAATTACTTTTGCACCAACCTAATAAATCTCTAAACCAGGTTAGCTAAGAAAAAAATAGAGAAGACACAAATTAATAACAGAAATGAAAGAAAGATTATCACTACACATCCCACAGACATTAAAAGGATAATAAAGGAATATTATGAACCACTCTATGCCCACAAAATTGATAATCCAGATTAAATGCACCAGTTACTTGAAAGACACAATCTGTCAAAACTCACACAAGAGAAAACAGACAATCTGTGTAGGTCTCCATCAATTAGAGAAATCAAATCAATAATGAATAACCTTCCAAAACAAACAGCACAGGCCCAGACGGGTTCTTGGTGAATGCTACCAGTCACAGCAGACATTATGCTGATTCTCTACAGCACCTGCCAGAGGAGGGAAGCAGAGAGATGACTTCCCAACTCACTCTACGCGGCCAGCGCCACCTACTGCCCAAACCAGACAAAGACAAAAAACTACAGGCAGAATCTCTAATGAACACAGATGCAAAAGTCCCCAACAAAATATTAGCAAATTGAATCGAATGATCTCAGCAGAAGTACATGCCACCGTCAGGCAGGATTTATTCCACGCATGCGAGGCTAATTCAACAGCTGAAAATCAATCACTGTGGCCCTTCACAGCAACAGGCTGACGAAGGACAAATCACATAATCATATCACTAGATGCAAAAAAAAAAACAGCATTTGAAAAAAGCCAACAGTCATCCACGATAAAAACGTTCACCACAGTAGTAACAGAAAGGAACTTAACTTGACAAAGAACATCTGCAAAAACTCACGGCTAACATCACACCTAATGTGAGAAACAGGTGCTTTCCCACTAAGGTCAGCGACAAGGCAGGCACGACCCCCATCGAGCCTTTTAACATCGCACTGGAAGTCCTAGATAATGCAATGAGGCAAGAAACGATATGGAAGGTATGTAGATTTGGAAGGAAGAAATAAAACTGTTTACAGATGACATGACTGTCCATGTAAAAAGTCCCAAAGAATTGGCAAAAAAACCTTGTGGAACTAATAAGTGATCATAGCAAGGCTGCAGGATACAGGTGCTACGAGGTGCGCCCTGTCCCATCAAGAGATACGCTGAAGTCCTTGCCCCTGATACCCCAGAATGTGACCTTACTTGGAAACAGGGCCTTAGAGAGATTTTCAAATTAATATGAGGCCATTAGGGTGAGCCCTAATCCTCCATCACTGGTGTCCTTATAAAAAGGAGAAATTTGGACACAGAGGACAGACATGCACAGGGGGATACGACCGTGTGGAAGTAGGGGCTGGAGTGATGTGTCCACCAGCCGAGGACACCAGAGTCCAGGGCAGAAGCAGGGAGCGGATTCGCCTCACGGCCCTTGGCAGGATCCAACCTGCCCGCGCCTCCATCTCGGGCCTCCAGCTCAGACTGTGGAACGATACATTCAGCTGCTTTAGGCAATCCGGTCTGTGCCACTTCGTTATGTCAGCCCCAGGAACCCAGCAAACAAAGTTAATAAGTAAGAGGCAACTGCTTTCTTAGATGGCAGCAACGAACAACTGGAATTTGAACTTAAAAACACAATACCACTGACATGAGTATGGGAAAATGAAATAGGCAAAAGTATAACAAAATATATACGAGATCTATATGAGGAAAACTGGGAAACCCATGAAAGAAATAAAAGAAGAACTAGATTGAGAGATATTCCATGTTCATGAATAGGAAGGCTCAGAATCATCGTTAATTTTTCCCAATTTGATTTAATATAATCCCAATCCAAATCCTGGCAAGTTATCTGTGGCCATCTGCACACAGATCACACACTTCACCTAGAGAGGCGCGAGCCCAGGACGGCCGCAGGACGCTGAGGGAGAAGAGCAAAGTCAGGGCCGGAGGCCGCCTGACTGTGGGATGTCCTGCACAGCTGCGGTAAGCAGGACAGTGCAGCAATGGTGAGGAGTGGACAGGCAGGCTGAGGCACAGGACACCCACACCAAATGGTTAACTGATCTCGGACAAAGGAGCAAAGGAAAGTCAGTGGAGAGAAGACAGTCTTTTCTCCAAGTCATGCTGAATAAGTGGACATCCACGTGCAAAAAATAATAAAAAAAAAAATCTAGACACAGATCTTTCAACTTTCACAAAACTTAACTTAAAATGGATCATGGACCTACATATGAAATGCAAAACCATAAAACGCCTAGAAGATCACATAGGAGGAAACCTAAGTGACCTTGGGTTTGGTGATGACTTTTTAGAACATATTCATGAAAGACAAAGTTGGTAAGTCGGACCTCACTGAAATCAAAACCTGCTCTGTGAAAGACACTGCTGAGAGAATGAGAAGAGCCACAGACCAGGAGAACATATTTGTAAAACACGTATCTGACAAAGGACTGTTACCCCAGACATACAAAGGACTCTTAAAACTAAATAAGAAAATGAACAACCTGATGAAAAAGGAGCTAAACAGACGTCTCGCCAAAGAAGATACACAGGTGGCAAACGGGCACAGGAGAAGGTGCCACCACATGCCTTTAGGAAGCGCAAATTGAAACAGCAGCGAGACACCACCACACACCTGTCAGAGCAGCCGAAGTCCAGAGCACAGACAGCACCAAATGCTGGTGAGGATGCACAGCAAGGGGACTCCCACCCACTGCTGCTGGGGACACAAACGGCACAGCCACTTTGGAAGACAGTCCGGCAGTTTCCTGCAAATCTAAACATACCACTGCCACACAATCCAGCATCAAGCTCTTTGGTATTTGTGCAGATGCACTGAAAACTTACGTCCACATAGAACCTTGCACATGATGTTCAGAGCAGCTTCATTCCTAACTGCATCAGTAAGTGAACGGATAAATGGTGCTGCATACAGACAGGATATTACCCCGAGATACAAAGAAATGCACTATCGTGACACGGAAAAACATGGAGGAGCCTTAAATATGTATGACTGTGTGAGAAAAGCCAACCTGAAAAGGCTACACACTATACGATTCCAACTACAGGGCGTTCTAAAATACACAAAAGCACACACACGGTAAGAGAGATGAGAGGTTTTGTTTGGGGCAGACAGGACTGAACAGGTGCAGCGCAGCTGAGGGCAGTGAAGCCACTCTGTGTGACACTGTGAGGGTGGACATGTGACATCAGGAGAACGCAGGACACAGAGTAACAATGCACCAACTGGCTTGTCAATTCCAACACTTATGCCGGATGTTAGTAACAAGGGAAAGGGGTGAGGGGGGGGGGTGCGTGGGAATTCTCTATACTTTTTGCTCAGTTTTTCTATAAACCTCAAACTGTTCTGAAATACAAGCCTATTGCAATGCACTGAATGTGTATGTCCCCTCAAATTCATGTTGAAATCCTCACCCCCAACAAGGTCGGGGGAGGCTACTAGGTCACAGGGGTGGGGCCTCACCAGTGGGATTCGTGCCCTTATAAAAGGGACCCCAGAGAGCCCCTCGCCCTCTCGTGTGAGGACAAAGCGAAAACTTGGTGGTCTGCAACCCGGAACCGGCCCTCACCAGACAGACCACGCTACACCCTGGTCTCAGATTTCAGCCTCCAGAGCTGTGAGAAACAGTCTGATTTGTAAGCCACCCGGCCTCTGGTACATTGTCACAGCAGTTCAAGCGAAGACACCTACTGATTGTAGAAAGACTCCCAACCTGGAATTCCCCAAGTCGGGTGTGAGGACTGAGCCGCACGTTACGGTTCACCTTGGGGAGCTGTGTGAAGTTCGTTTTCACAGAGCTAGCCACAGGCTCAGCCCTTCCGCGGGTTACGGTAGATCCAGAGGGCAGCAAGGCCCTGGCACCCCTCCCTGGAGCCCAGCATACCCCTGCCCCTCACGGCAGCCCCGTGGTGACAAAGGGGCGTGCAGAGGGGTCTCTCCCGGGTCCAGTCTGCAGCAGAGAACACAAGGGGCCCGCGTGCACCGTGCCCCTTCTCTGCCTCTAAGGTGCTCCTCCGTAAACCACAGGCTCAGGCCAGAACGCTGCTGGGATAAATGTCAGTGCTCTCTCTGCGTAATCGTGTGCACCAGCCAGATGACAGCACAGCCAAGACAATGAGCAGAAGTAGCAGGGTACTAGGTGCAGCTGTCTACACAGCAGTTAGTCTGGTTTGAGATGGCAGGGGAGGGTGGCACCTGAGGGACAGGAGATCTCGAGGATTTGGAACCATTCCTGAGACATCAGAACAGAAGTCAGCAAAGAATGGCCTGCGGCCAAATCTGGCCCACTGCTGTTTTGTAAGTAAAGTTTTATTGGAACACTGTCATTCGTTTACCTATTGTTATGGCTGCTGCCACAGCACAAAAGGAGAGCTGGATGCTAAGACAGAGACTGTATGGCCCACAGAGCCTGACACCTTCGCTCTCTGGTCCTTTACGAAAAAAGCTGGGGACAGGTGCCGGGGGCAGTGTGGGCAGGGGACAGGGGGCAGGCACAGGGGGCAGGGGGCAGGCGCAGGGTGCAGCGTGGGCAGGGGGCAGTGTGGGCAGGGGGCAGGCACAGGGGGCAGGTGCAGGGGGCAGGGGGCAGGCGCAGGGG
>CM052439.1:175817171-175840140 GCA_028533085.1 Varecia variegata
AGTTCTCTTCAGTCTCCAGAAACCTCTCCGAGGCACAAAGGAATGCAGAGTGAAATGTTAGACTGCCACGTACAGACACATAGAGGATCACTCCATGGTCAAAACTTCCCAGGCCCCTCGGTGATATAACTGCCAACTCCAAGCGCAACAGCCCTGGGCAGCCTGGCTGGCCCGGCTCAGCGTCCCCCCGCTGGGGCTCTCAGCTGCTCCACGACCTGCTTTCTCACCTAGGGGAGGGGCCGCGGCAGTTCCCCGCTCCTGGGGCTGCGAAAGGACAGGCGAGGCCAGGTGTGCACAGCCTTTGCCCAGCGTCACAGACTTATGTGGTTGAAAGGGGAGGCCCACCCCACCTTTATCTCATGGGCATCAAAAAGTCCTACCCAGGCCGGGCGCAGTGGCTCTCGCCTGTAATCCTAGCACTCTGGGAGGCCGAGGCGGGCGGATCGTTTGAGCTCAGGAGTTCGAGACCAGCCTGAGCAAGAGCGAGACCCCCGTCTCTACTAAAAATAGAAAGAAATTATATGGACAGCTAAAAATATATATAGAAAAAAAATTATCCAGGCATGGTGGCACATGCCTGTAGTCCCAGCTACTCGGGAGGCTGAGGCAGGAGGATCGCTTGAGCCCAGGAGTTTGAGGTTGCTGTGAGCTAGGCTGACGCCACGGCACTCTTGCCCGGGCAACAAAGCGAGACTCTGTCTCAAAAAAAAAAAAAAAAAAAAAAAAGTCCTAACCAGCGCACGGCTGTCAGCACACAAGGCCATGCAGACTCATGCATGGACAGCTGGCACACACCCAGGGCACACACCCAGGCCGCATCAGCCTCCTCCCGCAGTTCACTCAACATCGACATCCAAACCTCAATTCTCGGAAAGCACTGGAACGCTACCCACAGCTGCAGAGAACAAGCTTGTGCAGGGCATGTACAGTGAGGGGAAGTGTTTTGTCCTCTGTTGAGTCTTAATTTTCGCTAACTGGCTGGGTTCAGAAGGCAGGCTCGGCTCTGACAGTGTGCGTGGCAGGTCTGCCACTAGGAACAGACACCTGCAATGTCAGGAGCCCTGGGTCCTGCTGGGCGCTGTCCTGGGAACTCACAGACACTAACCCGAGGTCTCTTCACCACGACCCTGTGACTCTGGCATTCTGACCACCCCTTCATGTGGGGACTGAGGGTAAGAGACCCCAAACCCTCTCCTTCCCCACGGACCCCATGGGCAGTGTGCCCTCAGGCTGAGGCCTGGCTCTCTCCCTGGGTGTGTGACTACGGATCGGCAGAGATACTGCTGCAGTGCTCACGGCAAGGGAAGCTGACTGGTGGCCGCCCCAACCCCAGGACCCTCTCTACGGGGTGTGGCTACGGGGCCTGGAAGCTCTGCCTGCAAGACTGCTGCAGACCCGCGTCTTTTGGGAACACAAGGCTGTGAAGCCAAATGGCCACTGGACTTTGTCTCCTCTCATCCCTGCCACCCGGGGGCACAATGAAGTGCCCGTCCTGTGTCCTTCCAGGGGGATGCAAAGCCAGGTGGAGCCCAGCTGTCCAGCTGAGCCTGGGAGGACGTCCAGTGACTGTGCAAGGAGGGCTGGGGACACTCAGGAGCCAGGTCAACCGGCTCGAGGGGGGAGGGCCGGCTCAGGACAGGGCAGCCTGGCCACGGCCCTGCTGCCCCGTCCTGCAAAGACGCAGGGCCGCTAGAGCTATGGTCTGCAGGGACTCCAGCCATCAACCAGAAGATCAGCTTTCCTGTCCGGCAGAAATCAGAGTGACCCATCCAAGCACACACTGTCACGCGGCCCCACCCGGAGCCTACCCAGCTGTCGGAGCTTGGGGAGCATGTGCACAACAAAGAGGCGGTAATCAGACTCGTTCTTCACCACAGGGTTCAGCCGGAAATCCACGTCTGCGAGCTGGGCTAGGGGGTGGAGCCGGAAGACTTCCGCCAGCGAGGAAATGCAGTTGTAGTAGAGGCTGAGAGTCTGCAGCCCCGTCAGGTACTGGATGCCCTGGCAGAGCAGACACGCGAGTCAGGCCACGCAACTTAACAAATGCACTTGCAACACACACCTGCTGTTCACCAGGAACAGCTCAGAAATGAACCGTGTTCTCACCTGTGAAGTTCTCAGCGCTTCACACGGTGAAATGACCATGCAGGCAAATGTGAAATGCCATGTCTCCCACCGTCTTTAAGCTAAGTGAGTCACACACACAGTCTCTTCTCACCTGCGCTCAACCTTGCAGGGTAAGGGCGGCCAGTGCTACCACCACACAGGGTAGGAAGCAAGGCCTGGGCGGGGGACAGACGTGGGCTGGAGCCTGCATGTGACTCAGAGCCCCTCCTAGGCCCTGTGTCAGACGTGCTCCCTACACAGCACCACGTTCCAGGGCAGCAGTTCACGCCATGAGCAGGGTTTACACAGTGTCCCTCCGCCACCCCCACAGGACCTCCCACAAGGATGAGCGCCTGCCCCTGCTGGGCACACGGCAACAGCCCGCGCTGGCTGGACCGCCCGTCGAGGCCCTCTGAAGAGCTGGCCTGGGAACGGAGAAGTGCAGACAGCGGAGCCGCGCCCACAAGCTAGTCTTTGGGGTCTTATCTGTCTTCATCAGAGAACGAGGGCAAGAGGCGACGTGATGTGTGAGAAATCCAGCTCACAGTAAACACAAGAACAACAACGTAACACTTCTAATCCTTGCAAGTGTACAGTTTACAAGTATGACAAGCACAGTTACAAAAGATTGTATCTTTTACCCTAAAAGTACCTTCCACTGACAGTGATGGCAATACATTTTCTTGTGAGAAACAAACCTGAAACTTACCTCCAGGCTAACCAAGGAGTTGCGAGAGAGATCTAAAGATTTCAGACCTGCTAAATTCATCAGAGAATTTCCTAGGTGAGTAATCTTCTCTTGGTAAGTTCCAGGAATAGATAAAGACTGAAGCTCGGCTAAGAATAAAAAATTATGAGATTTTAGTCTTTTTTATCAAAAAAATATTATAATAAAAGTCCAAATTCTTAGGCTTTGGAAATACAGCAGATACTGACAAAGATTCTTTGACCAAACTTTACTCAGGACCTGAAGCTTCTCCTAGGCCACCTGCACACTTCCTTATAAAATCCAGTTTTAGCAGGAGCGCAGCCACGTCAGTCTAGCAAGAACTCCACCCTCAACAGCTGGGCAGATTCCTCACCGTCAGCCCCCCAGGTGCTGTCCGCTGCCCTGGCCTGCCCTCCGCACCATCCTGCCGGGTCAGTTCAGCCGGAGCCCCCCCTGCCCCCCGCTTCCCCGCAGTGACCTTCCTCCCCACTTCTCCTCGCCGTGGAGAGCTGAGCCCGGTCCCTCCCCCACTGCAAGACCCCGTTTTCTTGTCCTTGAACCTGCAGCGACAGTCCTGGGTCAAGTCTTCCTTACCCGCTTTAACAAGCACCACTGAATACATTTATCTTTGACAACACACATAAGAAGAATGAAAGGAAAGACAAATGTTAATACATTTATCCCACCATAGGATAAATCCCTTTATCCTCCTCCTTATGCATTTCTGGATTTTCCAAGTTTTCTTAGGGAGCGGTACACTAACCTCATAATCTGAAAGTGTCACTTAGAAAAAGAACGTAACTCGTCCAAGATTTGAACGTGGATACCAAGAGTGAGGCCTGCGTTCAATGTTCAGCTCACGCTTCTCGCCAGGTGTCCATGCCCGAGCCCACCCTGCCCTTGACCCCTCACCAGGAAGCCCCTGCTAACTGACCCCAACCCCCACTCCAGCTGCTCACCGCTCACACCACGTGGCCCCGCACAGGGATCACCTCCCGAAACCCACAGTCCACCCGGCCACGCGGTCCCCAGCACACCTGCAGACAGGCTTTGCACACTCTGCACCCCTCGGGCACCTCTGCAAGGCACACTCGACAGCAACCATTGGATGATCAATGTAACCACAAAAATAAAAGTTTTCGTAACCAAAAAGACAGTGAGGATCCGAATACACCAATACTTTCCCAGGAAAATTTATGTTTCAAAATATGTGTTAAGTTTACAGTTTGGTCTGAGCACTTCCGTTCCAGACAAGACAGACACATTCCACCTGCTCCTCTCCACCTACCACACTTAAACACCTGGGAAAACACAGGAAAGAAGCCCTGGAAGACTCTGGATGGAGGGAACAGAGGCCGACTGTCTAGGGACCTCGGGTCTCAAGAAACAACCTGGCAGTGAGTTCCCTGGGCTGACTCTGGGTTTGTTCGTCTACTGTACATCCCAGTCTGAGTGCCAAAGAAGCTGGCAACCCAGAAACACCAGTAGACATAGACCAAAAAACAAGGTAAGCCTGCTTTGTTCAAAGGACCAGGAGGGGGACCTTGCAGGGCAGACTCTTTTGACATCATCAAACCTACCCCAACCACACACCAAAAAAAAAAAAAAAAAAAAAAGGTACCTTATACACCTGGTTTTGTGCAGGGGCTGGCACCAGGACTATGTGAGTGGATCCTGACCACTGTCCAGGCCTGGCTGTGACAAGGGGGTGCCTCTCACCTCCTGGCCCGCAGGAGTCTGCCAGGGGTTGTGTGCGACACAGGAGCCCAGCTACCACCCCAAGCCAGCACCCAGCGGGTGCTAGGAATGAGCATGGATTTTTAAACAGGAAGCAGTGTCTCACCAAATGATACCCAAATGTCCAAAATATAATAAAAAATTATCAAAACCCAGAAAAATCTCAATTTGAATGAGAAAACACAATCAACAGAGATACCACCAATAAGATAACAAAGAAGTCAGAATTACTAACAAGGATTTGAAAGCAACTGTCATAAAAAATACTTCAATGAGAAATTATGAATACTCTTGAAACAAATGAAAAAAATAGAAAGTCTTAGCAAAGAAACAGAAGATTTAAAGAAGAAACAAACAGAAGTTTCAAAAATGAAAAACACAGTAACTGAAACGAGAAGAAAACAATCCCAGGAGCAGTGCAAAGCAGAGTGGAAGAGTGAGCACAAAGACACAGTGGCCTGAACTGTCCAGTCTGATCAGCAGGGAAAACACAGGCTGAAGGAAAAACGTGAACAGCCTCAGGGACCTGTGGGAGACGAAAAAGAGATCTAACATTCACTCATGCCACTGGGAGCTCCAGCGAAATTTCAGAGTTCCAAAGAGAAAAGAAAGACAGTGTGGCTAAAAGTCAAAAATTTTTTAGTTGAAGAAATAATGGCTGAAAACTTCCAAATTTAGTAAAAGGCATAAACCTAAATATTAAAGAAACTTAGAAAATCACAAATAGAATAAACCCAAAAATGCCATGCCCACACCCATCAGAATCAAACTTCTGAAAACTAAAGACAATGAAAAAATTCTGAAAGCAAGCAGGGAGAAAAGGTGCATTACCTAAAGGGGAAAACCAATCACAGGGCAGCAATTACTCTTCAGAAACCATGGAGACCTGAAGGAACAGCACAACATATCCAAGTGCTGAAAAAAAAAACTTTCAACCCAGGAATCTATATCCCTTTGGGATTGAAGGCAAAATAAAGATATTCTCAAAGAAAAATGAAGAGAACCTCTCACCAGCAGACCCACCTGAAGATAATTAGAAGGAAAGACAAAAGAAGGAAACCTGGAACATCAGGAATGAAGAAAGAATAAAACAGGTAAACATGGATAAATGTCCATAAATGTGAGGCAGAGTCTCACTCTGTTGCCCGGGCTAGAGTGAGTGCCGTGGTGTCAGCCTAGCTCACAGCAACCTCAAACTCCTGGGCTTAAGCGATCCTACTGCCTCAGCCTCCCGAGTAGCTGGGACTACAGGCATGCGCCACCATGCCTGGCTAATTTTTTTTTTTTGTATATATATTTTTAGTTGGCCAGATAATTTGTTTCTATTTTTTAATAGAAACGGGGTCTCGCTCTTGCTCAGGCTGGTCTCGAACTCCTGACCTCAAGCAATCCACCCGCCTCGGCCTCCCAGAGTGCTCGGATTACAGGCGTGAGCCACCGCGCCCGGCCTAAGTTTTTAAATTTTAAATGTAAAAAAATCATATCATTAACATAGTTATGAGGTATGTAAAGGAAATAGTTAAGACAACTAAATGCTACATGGTAGTAAGGTTTCTACATTTCACTTGGAAGTGGTCAAATGCTCACACAAGTAAACTGTGTTGAATTACATAGATATACTATAATTTGTAAAGCAACCACTATAAAAACCACACAAAGAAATATACTCCAAAACTTAAGAGATAAATCAAAATGGGATACTAAAAATACTGAAGTAAACTACAGAAAGGCAGGAAAAGGGAAATAAAAGAAGAAAAAATTAAGGGAACGATAAAAAAACAAAATGGCACATTGAAGTTCTAATATACTAATAGCTACATTAAATGTAAACAGTCCAAATGCACTACTATTAATACAAGACAGAGATCAGCAAAGGGGATAAAAATAATGAACCAAGAAACTAATTACAAATGTAAGTACATAGGTAGGTTAAAAGGTCAAAATAAATAGATGGGAAAAGATAATGCCATACAAACACCAATCTAAAGAAAGCTAGAGTAGCTACGCTAATGACAAAGTAGATGTCTCCACGAAGAAACTTACCGCTGCAAAGAGGAATAGTACATATGCTAAAAGGGTCAGTCCACAAAGAAAACATAAAAATCACAAATATGTAACCCACCAAATAACATGGCTTCAAAACACATGAAGTGAAAAGAGACATAGATAATTATACAATTGTGGCTAGGGGTTTCAATACCCCTCTCTCATTAATAGAATCACTAGGCAGAAAATCAGCAAGGATACAGAAAAACTGAACAGAACCACCAGTGAAGAGGACCTGCTTGACACATAACACTCCACTCAAGTGTTATGTGTGTGCTTGGAACACACATATTCAAGTGTGCTTGGGACATTCAACAACACAGACCATCCTTGACAATTTAAAACAATTAAAATTAGACAGAGTATGTTCTCTGCCCATAATGGAATCATACTAGAAGCAATAACAAACAGAGAAATAACAGGAAAATCTTCAAACACATGGAACCTTAAAAACACACTCCCAAATAATCCATAATCAAACTGGACATCTCAAGGGAAATTCTTAAAATACGCTGAACTGCATGAAAACAAAAATATGACATAACAAAACTTATGGATGCAGCTAAACTGGAGGGAAATTTATAATACTAAATATTTGTATTAGAAAATGAAGTCTCAAATCAATAATCTAAGTTTCTACCTCAAGAATCTAGAAAAAGAAGAACAAAATAAGCAGAAAGAAGGAAATAATAAAGAGCACAAATCAACAAAATTTGAAAGCAGAAAAGCACTGGAAAAAATGAATCAAACCAAAAGTTAGCTCTTTGGAATGACCAATAGCATTCACAAACCTCTAGCAAGACTAAAAAAAGAGAAAAGACACAGATTATCAATATCATGAATGGAAGAAGAGACATCCCTACAGATCCTACAGTCGTTAGAGAAATCACAAAATCACAAATCACATAATAGGCTAAAAACAGAATACTATAAACAACTCCCATACACATGAATTTGACAACTTAATTCACAAAACCCCCAATCAAAACTCACTCAAGATGAAACTAATAACATGAACAGTTTTAAGCAACCAGAGATATATAATTTGTAACTTAAAAATTTCAAAAATAGAAATTTATAGGCCCATGTGGTTTCAGAGGAAAATTCTGTGAACCTTTCAAATAATTACCACGAATTCTACACAACCCCTTAACCACCACAAAAAAAGGCAACACTTCTCAACAAAGTTTATGAGCTCAGCTTCACTCTGATGCCAAAAACAGTACAAAAAGAAAAAATAAAACTAGCTACCAACATCCCTCATGAACACAGAGAAAAATCATCAGGGCAAAGAGAATCCAGGCTAGAGAGAAGGAATTCCACAGCAGGAGGGGAGTGGACGTTCTTCCAGGAATGCAAGGATAGTCTGATATTTTTTCATCAGTCTAATAATGCTCCATCTCATAAAACCCACACGCTCTTCCTGGAGCAAAGCCACGCGGCAGGCGCCGGGGCTCTCAGCACGGCGGACAGACGCCGCACCTGGGCCGCACCTCAGACGCCGCACCCGGGCCGCCGCACCTCCGGGCCCCTTCTGCCAGAGGCCGCACCTGGGCCGCACCCGGGCCGCCGCACCTCCGGGCCCCTTCCGCCAGACGCGGCACCTGCGCAGACGCAGCCCCGCCGCCGGTCAGGGCCCCCAGGCAGCCGAGCTCCGTGCCCGCCCCCCGGCCCCGCGCACCCAGGTCGCGGTGAGGCGCCAGGCCGCTCTTCGCCCGGACCATCTCCTCACTCAGCACCAGCTTCCGGGTCGCCGACGCCATCTTCTCAGCCGCGACGCTGCGGCGCCTGCGCGGTGGGCGGGGCCTGGGTGGGCGCGACCAACAGCCCGGCGGGGTGGGACCGAGTGGGCGGGGCCAACGGCCTGGTCCGCGGCGGGGGGGGAGGGGCGCTGTGAAGGCCCCAGCGGGCGCCGGTGCCGCTGGGGACCCAGCCCCCCTCCCTTCCCCTTCTGACCCCTGGGGCCCCGCCCACGGGGTCCCGCCCCTTCTCTCCAGCCCCCACCTGCCCGGTACCTGGGTTCCGAGCTTTCTGCCTGAGCCAGGCACTGGCCCGGGGCCTTCCCTCTGAGTCCCAAGGCTGTGGCTCCTCCACCCACCACGTCCTGAGGTCCACGTGTCTTTCCTTTTGAGGGCCCCTGACCAGCTCCCTCGTGGGAAGCAACAGTTAGCGGTGTAGCAGGGTCTCCAGGTGACAGGTGGCCCAGCCTGCGCAGGCCTGGCGGTGTGAGCCCAGGGCCCCAGGGATGCCCCTCATAGCCTTTCTCCTGGTGTCTAGGAGCCCCCGGATCCCCCCACCCCAGATTAGATGGGCCTGCCGGTAACGTCCACGGCCTGTCACGGCCCGGGCGGCGACGGTAACGTCCACGGCCTGTCACAGCCTGGGTGGCGACGGCGGTGTCCTGGTGCTGTGCGAGCGGGTGCGGCGGGGGAGCAGTTAGGTGGTGCAGGCAGAGGGTGCATGCAGGGTGGGGGTGGGGGACGCAGGGTCTGGGAATCTCCCTGAGCAGAGCTCACCTTCACCCCTGAGCACCTGCCTGCCCCAGAGGGGCCTTCTCTGCCAGCTCTGGGTGTGCAACACAGCAAGGCCCACGACCCCATGGGACTCGGGCTGCCTGCCGCATGCGAGGACAGATGTGTCTTCACTGACGACCCAGGAGGACGCCAAGGGGGTCCCACTGTGACCCTGAATTTAGACTCCGGAGCTGTGGGGGCTGACACCGCAGCCCTCCTGCCGAGGTGCATCCGATAATCGTTTATTGAGGCTACCCAACACCCAATGCTACTTTGAGTAAAGAGTGTCCCGTAACTCTCACGAAGATCCCAAACCCAGATGCTGTACCCTGTTCCCTTCCTACGAGACTGACAGTGTTTGGGCACAGCGGAGGCCAGTCCAGTCACTATACCTGGTACCCAGTGAGTGGAACTGTGCAGCCAGGAAACTAGAAACAGTGAACAAATATCCCGCTTTTCAGAAGCAAACAAAGGCACACAAAAGGCTTCCATGGGCCTCCGCCCAAGAGAAGTAGCTTTTCAGGACACAACCCAAACTCTAAACATGTGCTCCGTCCTCCTGGGCAGGTCCCCAGCCGAGGGCAGCTCAGGTCAGGCCAGGTGTCCAGTGGGGACAGAGCCACATGGGGTCAACTGCTCTACTGTGATGGACGCGCCAATGGAAACTGCAAAAATGAGGTTTTCTGATTACTAAGATATTGCATCTCACGGTAGAAAGTACAGACGAGAACAGAGATTTGACATGCCGGCACACAGAGGTAACCGACACTAACATTTCCACACATACCCTTCAAGGGGTTGTTACAAGTCTCCACATATTTTACAAGATGAGATTATGCTAAGCATTGTTGTATATATACGTGTCACTATTCTTTAACATCATTTATTAAATTTCATTTTTAATGGTCACACTAGATCATGAGCTAAACCCAAATTTATTTAGCCAATCTTCTGTTGCTGGACATTTCATCTGTTTCCACTTTTTTACAGTGATAAATCTAGATGGACTTATGTCAGTCCAGGATGTTCTCTTGATGCAATGGTGTTGGATCGAGTGGGGTTGGATTTCCTGAACTGGGTGTTTGATGGTCTGAGCCAGGGTTGAAGGGCCCCAGGAGCAAAGTGGAGGAACTTAACCTGCCTCCACAGCCCACACTCCCGCGATTAGCAGTACCGAGGAGAGGAGTAACCTGGGAACACCTGTGGCTATTCCTGCCTGCTGCCCCCGAAGCAGGCAGGCCCCTCCCCAGTCTCCCACGTCCTCCCACAGCCCTGACCCCTGCAGTGTTAAAGTCTGGAGCCCTCTAGAATATTACAAGGAGGCTCCCAGGTCCCCTCTCCACCTCAATTGCCAAGCCTGTGGGCACCAAACTGCAGGATCAGTTGTCCCTAAAAAGACCTGGCCAGAGGGAGGAGACAGGACACCCACACAGGTCAGCAAGGGCAGGACAGGGGCAGGGCTGGTGGCTTGAGGGGTCTGCACTTTCTCCAAACCGTGAGAAGGGTGGGGGTGGGAGGAGGCTTCACAGTGTAATGGGGGTGCTCTAGAGGGATGGGGGGCCCATTCCAGAGACGGGAGCTCATCCCAGCCCCTCAGCCCCCAGTGTCCCCATCAGAGCTGTGCGGAGCAGCTGCCACGGGGTCTGCAGGCCCATCAGCCCAACTGGCACCTGGCGCTTGAGCAACACGTCTCTCTACCCAGTGCTGGAGCCGGCGCGTGCGGCCGGCGAGGATGCAGACAGACACACAGTGGCCACTGGTGTGGCTGGGCTGGAAGTCAGCAGCGCTGTGGACCCTGGAACTCCCAAGCCCAAACAGGAGTCCCGCACAGCCATGCCTGCTGGCTGGAGACACTGGAAACACACACGCACACGCTCTCCAGTCCTCACCCTTGCTCAGGCCACATGCACGTGCTCACAGGTCACACCCACACACGCATGCACTCGGCCACAGTGCACCCACAGTCGGCCCACACGCACAGTCCCGCACACTCACACTCGTCATGTGCACGCGCACGTTGGCATACACGTGCATGCACTCACAGGCACTCCCACAGTCTCACACACACACACCCCTGGTGCCAGCACACAGCCGGAGGCTCCTACTCTAACGGAGAAGCCCTGCAGGGCCAGTGCAGGGGCCCCGTGAGCTGGGTGACGATGTGGCCATGACAGATGCACCTCGCAGGGAAGAGCTGTGGTCAGGGCTGCGGCCGCGTCCTTCCTGAGAAGGCAAGTTGGAGGGAAGGGGGGCCTGGACAGGGCGGCTCCCCTGGGCAGGGGCCAGCTGCTCTCTTTGCTGTGGTTACATTTCCTTCTCGTGCTCATTCATTCATAAATGGTGAACAAAAGAACTCTTTTCCCTAGCTGTATCTCTAGCAGTTAAGATCAACATCGATATTTGTGAATTGTCAATACAGCATTTTACCAACTAATCTTTTTCCAAAGTGTGACATAAGATGGCATGCAAGGCCGTCTCTCTCTGGGGCTGGTTTAAGGTGCACACGATCGAAGGTGGGCTTGAGGCCCCCACATCTGAACATCTTGATGAGGGGAAGGCTTCGTGCAAAGTCACGCCTCCCCGTGTGCGTGTGTGAGCGGCGTGCAGCAGCGTGCAGGAGGCTCGCAGGCAAGCTGGTGGCGGGCAGCGGTGGCCCCGCGCCTGTGGCCCTCTGTGTGGCGGGGGAGGAAGTCTGAGTGTCTGGTCTGGCTGTGATGTCGGCGCATTTGGTAAACACCTCCACCGCACAGAGTTCCTGCCTCGCCTCTGGAAAGGTAAGGTTTCAGAACGAGGGGTCCCAGGCCTTCCGCTTGCTGGAGCCAGCAGGGTCTGGGGACCACTGGCTGCAGGTCAGGGGGCCCCGAGGAAGGGGCCCTGTCGCTGTAGGCAGGAGCCCCCATAACCGTGGGCAGTCACAGCACTCGCCCCCATGGGCTGCCAGGAAATGGGTCTTTCCAAACCCTGCCGCAGGGCACGACCACACTTGTGTGTGTAAACCTTTGGTGCAGTTGAGGCAGCACCGAAGGTGCAAGTGAAGCCCAGTGACGCCAGCCTGACCGCAGGGAAGCACTCGAGGCCCCGAGGCAGGGTGGGCAGTTCTGCTGTCCCAGGACTCGGCCGTGGCCGGCGTCCAGCGGGAGGCCCGGCTTCCGCGCTCTGCCAGGAGCCCTGAGGAGCGTCCACACACCTGCAGGCCGGGGCCGCTCCTGGGTGGGGCCATAGTCACCCATGCACGTGGCCTACAGGGCGGGGGTTCCTGAACAAACTCTGGCCGCCAGGAGGGGAAACAGAGGCTGGGCTGCTTCCTGCAGTCGCCAACGCTTCTCAGGAGATCTCGGTTCCTGCCTCTTTCCGAAAGTGCCTGCGTCTCTGCACCTTGGCAGCGAGGGGCAGCCACGCTCCATTCGGACAGGCCCCGCCCGTCCCCCAGCATCTGAGCTGTGACCCTCACCCCAGGGAAGGACAGGCGGGCAGGGCACTGCCGCCATCCGGAGCCTCGTCTTAACTGCCCTGTGGGGGCAGCCCCTCAAAGTGCTCGACACCTGAAGGCTGCCCCTGGTGCACTGCACCCGGTGCACACCTGTCTCTGCCCTTCCGCGCCGGCACGCAGCATGGGAGCCACCCCGCCCCACCCCCCTCCTTCCACCATCTGCTCTCAGGCGGACCCATCAGGCCCTGGGGCCAGCCCTCAGTCCCAGGCCCCTCTGAGGACAAGGCCACTGCCGCCCTGCCTGGGGACCTGCAGCACCTGCCCTCACCTCCGAGGCTTCAGAGGGCTCAGGCTCAGGGTCCTTTGGACAGGGCAGAGTGTGGCCCAGGGGTGACCAGCCCGAGGCCCCGTCCAAGCAGGACTTCTCCCAGGACCTGCCCCACCCACGCCAGTCCTGCAACCCTCCCTCGAAACTCACCTTCCCCACGAGCCTCTGGTCGGCCAGCCAGCCCTACGTGCCCCTACCCTGGTCACTAGCCACGCCCAGCCATGTGCACTGAGCCCCGCTCCCTCTGCAGATTCCAGCCCAGGTGCTAGGGGCCAGGCTCAGGGCTGTCATGTGGCCAGGCTCAGCATCACAGGGCCTGGGCGCAGCCGTCCACCTGCCCTCGGTGACTGCGTCCACGCCCCACACAGGATGGGATGCCGAGAAGCGGGTCTGCTTCTGAGCAGGCTGGAGGCAGGAACCGTGGCTGGGCAGCTCAGCCTGGGTGCTGGGGTACTGGGGGCAGGCTCCCTGGCCAATCTCCAAACCCCAGTTTTCTCATCTATAAAAAATAAAAATAAGGGGGCCCTTGAGGGGGCTGGTGGCCCCAGCCCTCTTCAGCCTTGCCTGTCTGCAGCACAGAGGATGGCTGCCCGGCTCCTGCCTATGTGGGCAGCCAGCTCTTACCAGTGAGAAGTAAGCACTGGGCTACAGTGCCATTTTTGGTAAAGTTTTGATCTTCTGGAAGAAGAAACAGTGTGAATGGCACATGCCATGTCATTCTCCTCCTTGCCTTACACACAGCTGTGATGCCTGGAGCTGCAGCAGCCACCATGGGATGCTGAGGAAAACCATTGGTATCACACAGGTGCCCAACCAGGGCTTCAAACCAATGCTGCTGTCTGCTGAGTCTTGACTCCGGCTACGTGGAGAGAAACACGAATGTTGAGCAACCGTTGCTGCAGCCAAAGGCACTCCCAGGGGTCCTGGGGTCTGCCAAGCTGGTAGGTGCAAGGTGCTTGGCACAGACTGTGCCACGTGGCCAGGGTGCAGGTGAAAACACTCACAGGACATGCGAGTGTAAGACGTCATGGGGGGAAGATGGTGCCAGCCCAGGGGAGGGGACCCCTTTCCATGTGGGGGTGTGGGTGACGGGGCCGGCAGGAGTCAGGGCAAGTGGACCCCACCTGCCCAAGGCTCAGAGCGGGCAGCTGCCGGGGGCGTTTCTCTGCCTCTGCCAGAGTGAGGACAGTTTGTGTGAATGAAGGAAGGGTCAGCAAGGAGCACACACAGGAATTCCAAACAGAAATAACTGGCTTCCCAACGGCAAGGCGAGTGAGAATTCTGGTAGCTGCACCAAGGCTGCCTGCACTTCCTCTTTCAGAATTGTCACTGATTGAAATGAGCAGCTGGTGACGGAACCCTGGAACCTGAGCCGACTCGTCCCTAAAGTCCTATCCAGAGAAATATGATGGAAGGGAAGGGTGAGCTTCGCCTCCCAGAAGCTCACGGCCTGCGAGACAGCGTGTGCATGAAGGGCTGTCTGTGAACATGTTCGTGAGACCAGAGAACGCCCCGTTATTGAACTGCATGTCTGTGTCCCCCCGAATCCACGTTGAAGCCCTGACTCCAGATGCGATGGCTTTGGGAGTGACCGGGTCGTGAGGCTGGAGAGGGCCAGGGAGAGCCCTCGCTCGGAACAGACTGGCTGTCCCCTGGATCTTGGACATGCCCGTCCTCAAAACCGTGGGAAGTTCGAGCCACCCGCCTGTGGCATTCTGTTACAGCAGCGAGAACTGACTAAGACACCCCCCAAAACCTGCACGAACGCCCTGGCACCTCTGACTGTGACCTCACGTGGCTAAGGACATGATTAACTCCAGGATCTCGAGAGGAGTTTATCTGGATTCTCTGGGCGGGCCCTGAACGCAATCCCGCATCCTCCCAGGGGAGGAGCAGACAGGCGGAGGCGTCCTGGGCTGCAGCAGCTGGGAGAGGCGGAGGACCCAGCCCTGCCCACACCTCGATGCAAGGCTTTGGCTCCAGAACTGTGAGAGAATAAGTGTGTTGTTTTAAGCCCCTGAGTCTGTGGCGATTTGTCAAAGCAGCCACAGGACACCAGGACACACACATTCCAAATCTGGTAACGGTCAAAACACAAGAAGACGTCAGGGGTCATCTTGATCAAGCCCCCACACAGAAAACTGATGTTCGCAGATGTCAAATCCTTGTGCAAAGTTCCGAGGCTTTAGCCGGTCGTGCTGTGGTTGCCGCCCTGCCCTGCAGAGACCCGGCCCGGGAGCAGCTCCGGTGCCCGGTCGAGAGCGCGGCCCCTCTCCACCTGGGGCTGCCACGGTCTGCGCCCCAGGACCAGGGACGCGGCCCCCGAGGCCCAGCTCCGCCTTCTGCCCACCCAGGGGGAGTGTCGGGGGGCACGACCGGCCCAGCCGGTCACCCTAAGAGGTAGGTCGTGTCCCGAGGGGGGCGGTGAGGCGTCCAGGAGCCCATGGCGGGAGGGGGTCACCCTGGAGAAGAGAAGAATTGGGGTTCCGGGCCGCCTGGGAGGCCTGCGCAGGTGTCAGCCCAGATGCCTGGGCCCCGGGGCGCAGCGGCCACCTCTGAGGTCTGCGCAGGCAGCGCCCCGCGCCCAGGCACCGTCACCCCACGCTCCTCCTGCAGCTGGTAGGGAAGCCGGCCCCGCCCTCGGGCACAGGCTGGGAGACGTCCCAAACACAGATTATGTGGATTTTAGAAAATCGTTTGTCAACACTCAACAAGGTCTGGATGCCTGCAGGGAGCTGGGCAGAGAAGGCTGCACAGCGCCACACCCTCGTGTGCCAGCTCAGGCCACCGGGTCCCCAAACGCTGACAGGAAACCCACAAAATGCACCCTGGGCTTCCAGAGCCCGTGGGTTTGAGGAATGCTCCGGAGAGACTGTGGCTGTGGAAGCTTCCGTGTGGCGTGTGTGCATCTCCGCAGCAGGCACGGCGAGGATGTCGTCTCGGTTGACAGCCACGGGGAGTCCCAGGGGCAGAGGTCATGCTCTCGTGCTGGGGCTTCGGAGCGGGTGGCTGGCCCAGGAGTCACACATGGCCTAACCCAGACGCCGGCTCCCCAGCGTGGAGACCACCTCCCGGAGGAACCGAGGCCCCAGTCCACGCAGGGCCTGGGACGTGGGCGCCGGCCAGCCGCCCCCGGGGCCCACTCGAGCGCCAGCCTGTGGTTCAGGGAGCTGTCCCCCTGCCATCCTGCTTCCCAAGGTGTGCACGTCCCTCGCACCCCCGGGGAGGCCACGTTGTCCTCTGCGGCTGCGCGTTTTCTGTACTCGTTTAACTGCACGGGGCTGTTCTCAGAACCTAGTCCCTGCAAAGGAGTCTCTCAAAGGTCCCTGCTCGGTGTGGAGGAGCAGGAAGCAACATCCTTTTAAGAGCCAAGTAGCCACCGTTTTTGCTCATTAAATAAATATTTTTACTTTGGACCCAATTGATTTTTCAGATACACGGAACAATGGGACTGACTCACCTATTTGCTGCCTGAAGCCTCTTTCCTGCCCAGGGACCTTTGAAGTCCGAGTCAGGTGGCCACACCCAGCACGCAGGTGGGGCCCGGACACACCTGAATTCCCACCAGCTTCCCAGGATGTTTAGAAACTGGCTTTTAATCTGTCACATGTACCTGTTGGACCCCCAAGTGGGATGCGTGGCATGGCCTGCGCTGGCGTCAAGCGTGAGAATGCGTGGAGAGAAAACCTGGGGTCACGCCTCGCACACAGCAGGTCACCCAGAGAAGCATGGCCCCGACCCGGCCGGCACGGCCCGTCACCCAGTGGACTGGCACCTCCCCCGGCCGCGCTCTCGTCTTGACTGGTCCTTTGCGCTGGGGCACCTGGTTCTCTCACACCTACCTGTAAGCAGGTGTCTTTTAGTTTTTACTAGGTCTCAATTTTGGTGTTTACACATTCGTAAGTTGATTTATTAACTTTGGTGACTATTAATTGGATTAATTTAAGTGGTTCGTTTTCTACTTCTTGAAGTGAACCTGCTATACATGGTCATATGTAGATTTTCCCGTGAAACAGTTTTCATTTTTCGGTGGTAAATGTCTAGGCAGGGGTTGCTGAATCCTGTGGGAGGTGTGTGTGCACTTCAAAATAAGCTGCCGCCCCGCGGCCCAGAGGAGAGTCAGCGCCCGCCGCCCGCAGCACCTCGGGGCCGCGTCCCCGCTCCCGCCTGCTCCCTCGCGCTGCTCACACGCAGCTCACGCTGTTTCTCCGCCCTCACGGCCAACAATGTTGGCGTCTTTTTCAGTTCTTATTTGCCATCCAATATTCTCTGGTGAGCTAGCTGTGCAAATCTTTCGCCGTTACTTATTTAATCGTGCTTTGTTAGGTGCGTGTGTAGCTCCTCTTCTTTGGAGCGATTGTGAACGGTTCTGAGTTAAAAATTTTGGTCTCCACATGCTCGCTGTGAGCGAGTAAACTGTGGTTGATATGTGTGTGTTGACCTTGTATTCTGTGACTCGGTTACTAGTTCTAGGTGGGGTTTTGTGGGTTTTCGTAAATTCTATGGATTTTCTATGTGAACAATTATGTCATCTGCAACTGGAGATAGTTTTATTTCTCTCTTTCCAATCTCGATGTCTTGTTTGTCTTTCCCGTGCTTTAGTGCACTAGCTGGGACTGTCAGGCTGACGTTGGAGAGGTGGGGGGAGACCTCGCTCCCCCACTTACTCCAGACTTTAGGGAGCAGCTGTCCAGGTCTTCACCATTAAGTGTGGTGTTACCTGTAGGTTTTTAGTAGACACCCTTCATCAGGTTACGGAAGTTCCCTTCTATTGGCTGAGAGTTTTTGTCACCAATGACTCGAATTTTGTCACTGTTTCTCTGCATCATTTGAATGGTTGTGTGGGTTTTCTGCTCTGGTCTATCGATACGGTGGATCGTGCTGTGTTTCAGATGTTCAGCCAGCCGCAAATGCCACTTGTCACAGTCCCTGATTGCTCCGACATGTTACTTCATTCAATTTGCTGTATTTTGTTGGTATCTTTGCATGTATGTTCATGAGGGATGTTTTACATAGTTTTATTTCTTGTACTGTCAATTTATCTGGTTTTGGCAGCAGGGTAATACCGTTTTCATAACATGAGTTGAGAAATGTTTTGCTTCTGTTTTCTGCAGGAAACTGTGTGGAATTGGTAGTATTTCTTCTTCACATGTCCACAAAATTCACTAATGAAACCATCTGTTTGGAATTTTCATTTTCAGATTTTTCACTATGACTTCAATTAATTTAAGACAAAAAGGATGATTCAGGCCATCTATTTTCTGTTGAGTTTTGTAGTTTGTGACTTCGAAATAGTTGGTGAATTTCATCTACGCTGTCAAATGCGTGTGTGTCGAGCAGCACAGAATGATCGCTCGTTACTGTTTCAGGGTCTGTGGGGCCAACGATGACATCTCCTCTTTATCTCCTCTCTCTATATGTGCCTGGAAAATCTTTCTCTGATCAGTCTGCTTGAAGGCTTATCGATTTTATTGATCTTTTTAAAGAACCAGCTTTGACTTTCATTGATTTTCCTTTCTTGTCTTTCTGTTTTCAATTTCATTTATTTCCCTTATCTTTATTATTTCTTTCCTTCCACTTGTTTTCAGTTTAATTTGCTCTTATTTTTGTAATTTCTTAAGGTGGAAGCTTAGATTGTTGATTCCTAATTTTCTTGTTTTAAATACAGCCTTTGTCTATTCTTTGCTACACCTGACCTTAGCCAAAAGGCCGAGCGCCGACGTGTTCTTTTCTAATAAACGATTCCAACATAAGCAGTTAGTTCTATAAATTTCCTTCCAAGCTTGTTTAGCTCCGACATGCTGCATTTTCATTTTCATTCAGTCGAAGCGACTCCTGTTTTTCTGAGGGCTCCTCCTGGCACTGGGCTGTCCACAGGTGTGCTGTGCACTTCCCGCCTCTTTGGGGGTTTCCAGGTATTTTTCTGTTAATTGATCTCTAGTTTAAGTTCACTGTGGGTTTTTTGTTATTTTAAATTTGTCCCGGTGTGTTTTATGACCCAACATATGGTCTATCTTGGTGACTGTCCCAGGGATGTTTATAGAGAATGTGTATTTTGTTATTGCTTGGTGGCGTGTTCCATAAATATCCGTTAGACCCAGTCGGTTCACCGCACGGGTCAGTTCTTCTACATCCTTGCTAATTTTCTGCCAACTTGTCTATTAGTCACTGGGAGAGGAGTTGTCATGGACTGAATTTGTCCCCCCAAATTCACATGTTGAAGTTCTAACCCTCAACGTGGCTGTGATGGAGCCCAGGCCTTAGGTGGTGATTAGGTGAAGTGAGGTCACCCGCGTGAGGCCTGAATTCCGCAGGACTGGTGTCCTTCTGGGAAGAGACCTCTCCCTCTCCACACAAGCGCAGAGGAAAGGCCGTGCCAGCACGTGGCGAGAAGGCGGCATCTGCAACCCCAGGGGAGAGGCCTCGCCAGAAACCGACCCGCTGGCACCTGTGTCCTGGACTTCCAGCCCCCAGAGCTGTGGGAAAACCCGTTTCTGTGGTGTGAGCTGCCGCGTCCGTGGCGTTTCTGTGGTGGCCTGAGCTGGCCGACACCGGCGTGCGGGGGGGCTCCCACGCTGACGTGCAGCCGTCCGAGCCCCTCGGCGCTGCCAGCTCTGCGGCTCCGCTGTGGGCGCACACGCTCGGGGCGGTCACGTCTTCTCCACGGACCGACCCTCTGACACTGCGGAGTGTCCCTCTTCACTCCTGGTGGTTTTCCTGCTCCAAAGAGTGCTTTGTCACGCCAGTGTTTTGACTGGTGTGTGTTTGGTGTATATTTTTCTGTCCTTTAACTTTTAATCTACCTACATTTTATATTTGTGTAGACAACCTGTGGATAGGACTTACCGTGCTTTCTGTCTTTTAGTTGGTATGCTCAGATCATTGACATTTATCTTCACTATTGGTACACCTGAGTTTAGGCCCACTGCTTCTTAGACTTCCTCTCTGTTTTTTCCCTTTTCCCCCCCTTTTGGATTATTGGAATACTTTTTGTTATTTGATTTTATCTATTGTTTTTTCAATTCTCTCTTTGCGGTTACCCTAGGAATTGCAATATACATATTAACTTCTCACGCTGCTTCCCACCATGTTCAGAATTAGTGTTTCACCCTTTCGAGTGGAATGTGGAACACCTGTCCCCACGAAGGCCTCTGGCTGCACCTTCGTGCGGCTGCTTTTGTGTCACATCCACGGACGTCCACACCCACCTGGCCAGGCTGCGGTTGTGGCTTCCGACCACCATACGTGCTGAAAGACTCATCCCTGTGCTGCCTGCAAGAAACCCGTCTACACTGTGGTTTGACAGTAAAAGGCTGGAAAAATGCAAACCAAGCAAACATTCGTTAAATAAAAAACCTCAAACAGCTCTATTAATGTTACACAAAATAGACTTCAGAGCCAGGAAGATTCCTAGGCGTAAAGAAAGAAGAGAAAAACAGTCTCCTGTGTTTTCTGAGACATCCACGGTGTCTCTGCCCTCCTTCCTCCCTGGGGCTCTGAGTTTCCCTCTGGAATCTTCCACCCCTGCCGGAAGAACTTTCTTTAGCATCTTTTAAAGCAGGTGTCCTGGCAACAAATTCTCCTAGTGTTTCTTCACCTAAGAACATCTGTATTTTTCTCTCATTTCTGAGGGATATTTTTCAGGATATAGAACTCTCGGCTTGAGGGTTCCTTTGGTTTCACATTTTATTTATTTATTTATTGAAATATATATAATTTTTAACTGTCAATTAAAAATAAAAGACATACAAATGACCGACAGTTACATAAAAAGGTGCCCAACATTACTGGTCTTCAGGTAAACACACTTCAGAACCATCAAGAGAGGTCTCTTCCTTGCTCTGACATTTTAAATGTCCCTCCACACCCTGTGCTGTGCACGGTGTCTGAGGAGCAACTGCAGCCGTCAGGACCGTTGTCCCCGTGGGGACCGTGCCATTTCTCTCTGACTGCCCCCTGCACTCCATCGAACAGTGCAAACACGCACGCACTTTGCGGAACACCTGCCACCTGTCCCCTGCGGGATGCTGTGGGAAGCAGAGCCCCGCCTAGGGCGGCAGGAAGTCGCTGCGCTGCCTGGTAGCTGGCGCTGCGGGACCACAGACTCGGCCCAGAGAGAGGGGGACTGCCCCGGGGTCAGGCATGGCCACACCTGCCCCTGGGTCGTGTGTGGTTCAGACACGCATGACGGAAGACAGAGACAGAGGACAAGGACACACATGATGCTGCCACCAGCTGAGGA
Organism: Varecia variegata; assembly: GCA_028533085.1. Lineage (NCBI taxonomy): Eukaryota > Metazoa > Chordata > Mammalia > Primates > Lemuridae > Varecia > Varecia variegata. The sequence continues at coordinate 175,838,283 of CM052439.1, forward strand.
ACGCCCAGGACCGTGACAGCGCTCAGGAACCAAGAGAGGCAAGGAGGGCTCTTCCCCGGAGCCTTGGACACACGCCATTCTTCGCGCACCCTGCCTCTCCTCCCGCAAACCCACGGCCTGCGCCCGCCAGAGATGCGGGGTCCCACTTCTCAGTCATGAAGAGAATGTTTCCCAGGCCTGGCCAGGCCACTTTGCAGAATGGCCACATTGCTGATGTGGCAACAGGAGTCAGCTAGTCCCCGAGAGCGTCTGGGTGAAGTGAGGGCTACTCTGCCCTCTGCCTCAGGGGTGCAGGGTTGGGGGTGTCGGACTGAGTTGGGAGGGATGATCTGCCCACGGTCCCGCTGGCTCATGCGAGGGCTGGGTTTTGCTTTGCACCGTGCGTCTGAGCACAGCAGCCGGCTCCCACGACGGGTGTGCGTGGATGAGACAGAGCTCAGCAAAGCCGCAGTCCCCAGGCCACGTGGTGGCTGCAGCGGTCAGTAAGGAGCTGGGCCCATCACAGGAGGGAGCGTGCCACGGTGGCCGGCAGGTCTAGGCTTCCTGCCGGTGCCCAGAGCCACGGCCAGCAGGAGAGCGGGGAAGTGAGCAGTGTCTCTTCAGACGTCAAACGGGGAAAACAAACCACCCAAGGAACTTCACCTGCAAGAATGGACAGCTAGTTAATTTGAACCAACCTAGACGCTGAGGACTGCTGGAGAGGCTGGACTGGACACAGACATTTCTGCTTGAAGGTGCTGGGAGCCGACAAGCTGGCTCGCAGACCCCTGGCCGACAGCTGCACGGTGAGCCTGGCAGTGGGGACACGTCTTCCGTGGGCTGTGCTGATTCGGAAGGAGTGGCTACAAGCTGGGGCTGGCCTTTGGAAGGGCCTGTGGGGTCAGAGGGCAAACGCTGGTATCAGGACCCAGTAGGAGTGATGGTTATGCCATATACCCGACTCTCGGGCAGAGAACTTGAATAGCGACTCACAGGGAGAATGGGTAAACTGAGGTAAACTGGCCTGGCAGGAGCTGCAGCCCAACTCAAGGCATGAGGGTGCCCGGAGAATCCCTGTGCCTGACACTGGATGGAAGTGGCCTCAGACCAATGGTGTGTCCAGGCCCCGGGAAGAAGCAGGCACAAATCCTCCCTAGAAAGAGCAGGATGTAGGGCAGATCACTCCCACAGGACTTCACACCGAGCACCGGCACGTGGTCAGGGACACCCAAGCTCAGGAAGACAGCCAACGGCAAGAACCGACCCGCGCAGGTCCCGGGCACTGGGATCATCGTGCGAAGCCTTTGAACAGTGGCGCCCACTCATTCAAGGAGATACATATAATGTTGGAAATTTTAACAGAGAGCTAGAAACTATGAAAATGACATATCAGATTTGAAGAACAACCAAATAGAACCTTACTACAATAACTAAAAATTAAAAACAAAAAGTAAGTTCGACAGAAGATTAATGACAATGGAAAAGAGATTTAATGAACTGGAAGACAGTTCAGAAGAAGTTATCCAGAATGAGGTCAGGAGAGACCAAAGAAAGGAATATAAAAAAGATAAAGTAAGAACACAGAAACCATAGTGAGAAGGTCTAATTGATGTGTGTGTGTGTGTGTGTGAAATTGAAATTGTAGGAGGAAGGGTGTGTGTGTGTGTGTAACTGGAATTGTAGGAGGAAGGAAGAGTGTGTGTGTGTGTGTGTGTGTGTAACTGGAATTGTAGGAGGAAGGAGGAATGTGTGTGTGTGTGTGTGTAACTGGAATTGTAGGAGGAAGGAGAGAGAGAGAGAGTGTGTGTGTGTGTGTGTGTGTAACTGGAATTGTAGGAGGAAGGAGGAGTGTGTGTGTGTGTGTGTGTAAGTGGAATTG
>CM052439.1:175840640-175862671 GCA_028533085.1 Varecia variegata
TGTGTGTGTAACTGGAATTGTAGGAGGAAGGAAGAGTGTGTGTGTGTGTGTGTATGTGTGTGTAACTGGAATTGTAGGAGGAAGGAGGAGTGTGTGTGTGTGTGTGTGTAACTGGAATTGTAGGAGGAAGAGTGTGTGTGAGTGTGTGTGTGTGTGTGTGTGTGTGTAACTGGAATTGTAGGAGGAAGGAGGACGGACAATGGAGCAGAGTCTGTGTTGAAAGAGATGACGTCTGAGATATTTCCAAAACTAAGTAAAGGCATCGATTTACAAATTCAGGAATCCCGAGAAACCTCCAACAGAATGAATTAATGAGAAGCCCACACATTAGACACATTATAGTACAAGTGCAGGAAACCAAAACCAAAGCAAAGAGAAAAATCATAAAAGCAGTTAGCAAAATCAGATTGCTTTTTAAAAAGCAGCAATTTAATAGACATCCAGCTTCTCAACAGAAACAATGAAAGCCTGAGGACAATGGAATAGTATCTTTAAATGCTGTAAGAAAGAAAACTAACTCCCGGACTAGAATACTACATCCAGTAAAAAATGTCATTCGACAATGAAGTTAAAATAAATTTTTATACAAAGACAAAAGCAAACAAAACTCCTGGGAGAACCACAAAGATGCTGGCAACGCATTGAGGAAAAAAATGATCTTTTCAAGAAATGGATCAAATTTACCCCCAGGGGAAGCAGATGAAATCTGGCCAGGAGAGCCCAGGACAGCAGCTTCGGCGGAGGGGCCCTTCACAGAGGGCTGAGTTTGAAAACAGTGACAATATTTCCCTTCGTTCCCAGCCATAGGCACAGTAGCTGCTGCTCGTAGTTCCCGCTTCAGGACAGCTTGGTTGTCGCAAGTGTGTGCGTTGGTTTCCCTTTTTCTTTGGCGCTGAGCGGCATCATCCTTGCCGTCTACGACTCGCTTCCTCACAAGCTGAACCCGCACAGTCCGGCCCTGAACCGGCTGTCTGTGACTCCACCCCCTGCCCCAACAACAAAATGTCAAATAAATCCAATCAGCAGCTTGAAATTTCACCTTTAAAACCAAACGTGCTGGCCGGGCGCGGTGGCTCACGCCTGTACTCCCAGCACTCTGGGAGGCCGAGGCGGGAGGACAGCTTGAGGTCAGGAGTCCCAGCCCAGCCTGGGGAAGAGCAAGACTCTGTCTCTACAAAAATAGAAAAGTTAGCCGGGCGTGGTGGCACCTGTAGTCCCAGCTACTCGGGAGGCTGAGGCAGGAGGATCGCTTGAGCGCAGAGTTTGAGGTTGCAGTGAGCTAGGATCACGCCACAGCATCTAGCTGGGGTGACAGAGTGAGACTCTGTCTGAAACAAAACAAAACAAAAACACAAAAAAGGTGGCCTCCCAAGAGGAAACGCACACAAAGTGGCTGGGTGTAAAAGTGCTGAGAAATGACAACTGCAGACGAGACCCTGTCTGTGCACAGCCCACCCATTGCTCCACCACGGTCCCGAGGGCTGGATTTCACACCTTCTGCTGCGACTCGGGGCTCGAGCATTGCTTTATCCCTGCGCCTCCCGCATTTCTAACTCTGTGGCAAGCGGGAACATACACAAATCTGACCAGGGTTAGTGAGATACCCGTGTGAAGGTTCAGGAATTAAAAATATTAAGTACCAGCAGAACTTTACAAATTAAGAGTAAAGAAGGGAACACCTTCTGCTTGGTATCTCGTGAATGCCTTACCAGGGCAGAGCAAATGTAAAGAAATCTCTAACACACACATAATGAGACCGGATGAAATTCAAAACAAGGCAGAGCTTATCCGAGAGGAAATTCTGCCCACCAATTTAAGGATTACGTGAAAAGGATGCAATATTTTCTCATTCACTCCATTAACTCCTGAGTTCGCTCACCTGCCCACCACGAGCCCCTGCCCGCCCTCTCGGTGGGCTGGGGCTTTGCCGGAGATTCTTGTCCTGCAAAGAGAAGCAAGAGCAGCCGCCGCATTTGCTGCGCACCTGCCCTGTGCCAGGCACAAGGGAGCCAGAGGAGCTCTGGGGAGCTTGGGGGGCACAGTCAGGGCCAGTTGGAATGGCAGGGGGTGCAGAGCTCACCAGGACCAAGGTCTTCGGGCAGGGAGGGACTCAGAGGTCACTGGGTCAGATGTTGCCATCGATGTCCCTGGAGGATGGGGCCAAACCCAGACAGGGAGGGTGGGAACACAGCCGGAAAGGGCTGTGGGTGGGAGCTCCAGCACCACGCCCGGGCAGAGCCAAAGCCCGACGGTCAGACCACCCACTCCCGCAGCCACGGCAGCCCCCAGGACCCCAGCTCTTCAAGGTGACGGCACAGGCCAGGAACAGCCCTTATCACCCCGAGAATTCAGAGAGAAATCCCAAAAATAGTTGCCTGCCAAAAATATTTTAAGCCTCCTTAAATCCTTTGAGGAGGCCGGGCGAGGTGGCTCACGCCTGTAATCCTAGCACTCTGGGAGGCCAAAGCGGGAGGATCGCTCAAGGTCAGGAGTTCGAGACCAGCCTGAGCAAGAGCGAGACCCCCGTCTCCACTAAAAATAGAAAGAAATTAGTTGGACAACTAAAAAAAAAAAAAAAAAAAAATATATATATATATATATATAAAATTAGCCGGGCATGGTGGCACATGCCTGTAGTCCCAGCTACTCGGGAGACTGAGGCAGAAGGATCGCTTGAGCCCAGGAGTTTGAGGTTGCTGTGAGCTAGAAGGACACCACAGCACTCTAGCCTGGGCTACAGAGTGAGACGCTGTCTCAAAAAAAAAAAAAAAAAAAATCTTTTGAGGAACAAGGTGATGATAAGGGAATAAAAATGTAAGTGTGGACAATATTTGAGCCTATGATGTAAGAGCACAGACCTTTGCACCAAGTCGCAGCCCAGCTCGGGCTGTGTGACTCTGGCTGGGTCACACACCCTCTCTGTGCTTCGGTTTCCCTGTGTGAGGGTGATAGTGAGAGCAGTGCCGGGCGTCGCAGGCTGAGCCACGAGGAGCCGGCTTTTGCTATGAAAGGATTGACGTTTTCCAGGCCCCACCCCAACACCCCCGCCCGACTCTGCCCTTCCGGCACCTGGCCCCAGACTTGTGTCAGACCTGCCGGGACTGCGCGTGGGATTGTGGCTGACCTGGGGCGGAAGTGACATCTTAACAGCAGTGAATGTTCCGATCGGTGAAGGATATTTCTCCACTTACTCAGGTCTTTAATTTCTCTCAGCGACTTTTTATAGATACCTTTTATTAAATTTAGTCGTAGGTATTTTATTGTTTTGATGCTAGTGTGAACTGAATCATTTAAATTTCTCATTTTCAAGCTGTTTGCTGCTGGTATACAGACACATACATGATCTTGGGCACTGAGCTTGCATTCTGAGACAGCTGAGCTCACACCACCTTCAGTACTTGTTTTGAAGATTCCTCAAAATTTCCCATGAATATTATTGCATCATTAGTGACAAAAGATAGTTTTACTTTTTCCTGGCCAATCTTTATTCCTTTAATTTCATTCTTTCTCTATCCCGCTGGCTGGGACCACCAGGAAGACGTGGAGCAGGAGGGTTGGCGCATTTCCATGTCTTGTTCCTGGTCTTAGAGAAGCACTGAAAACTTGGCCACTAAAGTGAGGATGGTTGTTGGTTTTATGCTGATGGCTTTGATTTTATGTAATATCTTGTATGGATTTTGAATTTCATTAAATACTCTTTTTGCTTTTATTGAGATTTTGTGTGGCTTTTCCTTTATTTTTTCAATATGGTGAATTACGTTGATTTGATTTTCAAGCACCAAATTGATCTTGCATTTTGGAAAACCCGAACTTTGTTATGATGCATCATCTTCTTTATAAATTGCTAGATCCAGTTTGCTAGTATTTTGTTCACAATATTTGGATCTATTTTCATGAGGGATGCTGACCTGGAATTTTCACATCCTGAGACGTCTTTACCAGGTTTTGACCCCAGAGTTCTGCTGGCGTCGTAAACGAGCCAGGAATGGCTCCCTTCTCTCCAGGTTTGAAATATTTCAGCAAATATTGGCACATATCTTTACTGAGTATTTGGTAGAATTCACCACTGAAATCATGTAGCTCTGGAGTTTTCTTTGTTGAAAGGTTTTTGATAAGAAATTCAATTTCTCTAATAGATACAGGACTGTTCAAATTTTCTATTCTACCTTTTGTTGATTTTGGTTAAGTTGTGTTTTCAAAAGTATTTTGTTTATTACATAAGCTGTCAAATTTATCAGCACAAAATTGCTCATAATGTTCAGCTATTTCCTATTAAAGTCCACAGTTTGTGGTGAAATCCTCTCATCTGTTCCTGAGATTGGTAATTTATGGTTTTATTTGTCCTTTGATCAGTCTTGTCAGGGTTTTGTCAGTTTTATTAATCTTTCCAAAAAACAACTTTTTCTCTGTTGACTTCTGTTTGTCTTATGGCTCACTGGCTTCCTATCTTCACAATTTTCTTCCTTCTACTTCCTTCTCCTGAATTTGGATTTAATTTGCTCACCTTTTCTAACCTTCTTAAAGTAGAATCTTTGATCACGTCTTTGAAATTTTTCTCTTTTTCTGATGTTAGCATTTAGAGCTGTAATTCCCCTCTGTGCTCATCTTCAGCTCATCTTACAGATTTTCACGTTTATACTCATTGTCCTTCAGTTTGGAATATTTTCCAGTTTCCTTTGTGATGTTCTGACCCATAGACTATTCAGAAGCATGCTCTTGAATCTGCAGTGTTTGTGTTTTGCCCAGATGGATTATTACTTTTATTTCGAACTGAACTCCACCGTGGTCAGAGAACATCCTCTGGTAACATTTCAATTGTTGAAAATATTTGAGGCTTATTTTATGGCCCAGCATATGATCTGCAGTACTTTTCAGTTCTAGGATTTCCATTTGGTTCTTTCTGAAAACAATTTTCCTTTCTCTGCTGAGATTCCCCAACTGTTTATTCATTATGACTCCTTTTTTCTTTAATTCCCTGAACATACTGAAGTCCTTGTCTTCTATCCTCTTCCGTTATCCTGAGGTAGATTTCTACTGACGGCTGTGGGTCGCGCCTGCCTGTTTCTCTGCGCGTCCTGGGCGCTGCCGTGTGGTGCGCACCGTCTGCGCCCCGGGCTGTTGGCTTTTGCGGCAGCGCCCGCCGTCTCCCCGCCGCGCACCAGGCTCGTGGCCCTGCGGGTCCTTCCGCCTCGGGCTGCAGCTGCCCCCGGGAGGCGGAGGGGGACTGGGACGCGGTTTGTGCAGAGGTTCGAGCGCCCCTGGGTCCAGGGCTCTCTCCTTTGGGGGTGTCACCCGTCCTTCTCCGGCCTCTGACTCCTCAGGCCGCTGGGCCGCAGCCCCCGCCGCGGCAGGTGTGCGGGGGCAGCTCAGGTGTGGCGGCTCCTTCTCTCCGGGTCGTCTGCGTTCAGTTCCGCCTCCCTCGGCTGCTGTCCAGCATCTTGCGACGCCGCGTCCGCGTCTGTCCCCGCGTTTGCAGCACGTCTGTGGAGGTCGCTCCGGTACAAGCCGTCCTGCTATTTTCAAAGAAAACGCCCCATGTTGTTTTACATGCCCCCATTTTCCTTTCTAAAATAATCGATACCTATTCACGTTTCACTGATAGAATTCGCGGTTTCTTTGCTTCTCTTATTCACTCCTGGATGAGGTGTAGGTCTGTGGCCGTCTCAGGACAGTCTGTGTTACACGTCCTCCTTTCAGTCTGGACACGTCCGAAGCGCCTTTGCTTTGTGCCCGCTCTGGGACGACGGTCCCCCGGCGGGCGGTGCGCCCTCGCTCCCCGGCGTCCCGGCTGTGGACGAGGCATCTGCCGTCGGCTGACTGTCGTCCTTCTGCAGAGCGCGGGTCACACCCACGCTCCTCCGCCGAGTCCCGGCCGCGCTGCACGCTGGCTCCGGCCACTGGCCTCAGCTCAGACTTCGCTGTCCCCAGACTCAGCCATGGCACACGCCCTTCCGAGAGAGACTCAGATGTGCATTCTCGTCGGTCAAGAAAGTGATACCTTCCGAGTCACTGGTAAAAAAAAAAAAAAATCAAAGAAAACAGACTACCGTGTTTTAGGACATGACAACGCTCTCCCAGTCTACACCAGGTCTATGGCAGAGTCCAGACCCCAAGGGCGAGACCTGCGGAGGCTTCGTGACCCTTCATGCACCATCTAAGACGCGCTTCGCATCTTCCCTTAGAGACCTTGGTGACGTTCAGTGACAGCTCTCTCACTCACCTGGGACACTGAGGACTGGTTTCTTCTGCTTTGCATTGAAATAGGATTGGGGAAAGGTGTGTGGAGGGACCTTGTAGCCCGCGGTGGGGGCTCCTTTGTACAGCATTGCTGTGCACACAAGTCAGGTCGGTTAAGGGAACGCCCTGTCTGTTCACAAGACCAAAAACACCAGATTTAAAATACAGCTGACACAGTATTTCTGGTGACTGTTTTCCAACTGAATTGGAACGACTATTCATCTTGAAGTGGAAATAAAGGCAATTTAAGGCTGGGTTGGTGTAACAACTCTTTCAGAATGAAGGAAATGTTATGGCAAGAGAAAACGTTTCTTTTAAAAGTGGTCGAGGAGAACAAATCTAGTTTAGAGAAACAGAAGTCTTGGATAAACTGCAATATGTCCACTCCCAGGCGCGTGCCCATGAGCAGTGAACACAGGCGTCCCCGCACAAGCGTGTGCACCGTGTCCCCCGCAACACTGTGTCGCAGTCAAAGGTGGAAACAACACAAGTGACCACGCAGTGACAAATGGACACAGAAAACTGTGTGTATCCACACGACAGAATATTATTCGTCAATAAAAAGGAAAAAGTACTGACGTGCACAGCCATGCAGATGACCCTGCAGACCGTGATGCTCGGGGAGAGCAGCCATCCCACAGGACCAGGTGTCTGCGACTTCATTTGCAGGAAACAGGCAGGGCGGGAAGGAGAGGACGGCTTGCCGGGGCTGGGGACGGCGTCTGGGGGTGACTGCTAAGGGAAGCAAGCTTTCTTTGGGGGGTAATAAAATGTTCTAAAATTGACTGTGGTGATGGATGCATGAATCTGGGAATATATTACTACTGAAAGCCATTGAATTCACACCCTTTAAATGAGTGGGTGAATTATATCTCAATAAAGCTGTTTTTGAAAAAAAAAACAAAAAAAATTATGTGACAAATGACAATTAATCAGCTATGTTGACCCCCTCAAGTGAGGCTACCTGTTGGGGGACTTGCCCCTGGGAAAGAGGAGTTTGACACAGGGGGGTCCTGACTGACAAGGACCTTACTTTCAGAGCCGTGCCCAACAGGCCTGGGCAGGTGCGCTCTCGTCCCCCAGGGAGACCCCCACAAAGCGCGGCAGGGGGCAGGGGGCCTCTGAAAGGGACCCGGGACTTTCGAAACACTGAGCTCAATGGCTGCCACCTTTCACTGGGCGATTTCTTTTTTTTTTTTCTTTTTTGAGACAGAGTCTCACTTTGTTGCCCGGGCTAGAGTGCCATGGCGTCAGCCTAGCTCACAACAACCTCAAACTCCTGGGCTCAAGCGATCCTCCTGCCTCAGCCTCCCGAGTAGCTGGGACTACAGGCATGTGCCACCATGCCCGGCTAATTTTTTCTATATATATTTTTAGCTGTCCATATAATTTCTTTCTATTTTTAGTAGAGACGGGGTCTCACTCTTGCTCAGGCTGGTCTCGAACTCCTGAGCTCAAACAATCTGCCCGCCTTGGCCTCCCAGAGTGCTAGGATTACGGGCGTGAGCCACCACGCCCGGCCACTGGGCGATTTCTGTGCGAACAATCTTAAATCCGCAGGAGACCAGGCAAATTGGAAGTCTCTGCCTGGAGGAAGGTGTAGGGTCCCAGGGACCCTGTGATCCCCCAAGGGACTGGGGCCCAGAGGGTGGGAGCTGGCGAGTACTGCTTTTTAGAGTCACACAGTGTTTGTTTCTTTTTAACACCTAATGACACTCGAATGTGACAGACAATTCAAAAGGGCCTCAGGGTTTCTGGAGTGTTTCCCGTTCACACCGTTCTCTGCTTTACTGTGTTGTGCTATTGGTGCCACCTAAACATCACTGAACCCACGGTGCTGCTACCATGACGCCGGCCAGCCGGCCACCGAGTGCTGACATTCGCCCACACAGCTGCCCTTCCTGGCTCCGCTCCTCCCTCCCCCACTTCTCGGTGCCCCACTCGGGGACATTTTCTTTCAGCCTGAAAATTCCTTTCATTATTCAACACATGACTTTGCTGACAAAGTGTTCCCCCGACGTGAGGCGGGGCAGAGCCACACGGAACCACACGCGTGCTCCCCCGACGTGAGGAGGTGCGCACGGAACAGCACGCGTGCTCCCACACTCCAGCCATCTCTGGATTACCCAGAACGCCTGGTACAACGTGAGGGCCATGTGAGTAATGGTTATACGGTATTGCTATTTTATAATATCTGTAGTATTTGCATTGTTGCATTGCTATTTTTAGAAAACATTTTCAATCCTCAGTTGGCTGGATCTGCAGATGCGGAACCTGCCGGTACAGGAGGTAGGCTGCAGCTTTCCACACACGCCTGTTCGTTTTGAAAATCAGGAGTTTGCACAGATGCCTCCAATTCCAAGCCAAGTCAGAGTTTATGCAGTTTTCTCTCTTTTCAAAATTTGAAACTCCCGTCTCTGACAGTAAGAAACTGGCTGTCACGGTCCTCAACATATTTGCGTGTCGATCCCCCCCTGCAGGTGGCCGACCCGGCTCCCACTGCCCAGTGAGACACCGTCTGGCTTGGAAGACGGCACCCGTCCCCCGCCTGCCTGGGCTCTAGCTGCCCGCAGGGCACACGCCAGGCCCCTGGCCTCTGAGGCTGAGGCAAGGGTCTGCCCCAGTGGGCAAGGTCACCTGGGCACAGACACATGAGGGTCCGCAGCGCCGTCACAGAGGCCCCAGGTGTGCGGAAGCCCACGGGGGCTTTGTGAAGCCCGTGCCTCACTGCAGACCCCACCTGGGGAGTGCACGGAGCTGGGCTTGCCGGCGGCACGTTGGTGTGATCTCCCGGTTTCCCATCCCACGCAGACTTCCAAACAAAGACCGAAACACCCGATAAAGGACCAATTAAACCCCATTTCTTCACCTGCTTTTGTTTTATGTGACAGGCAGGACCTAATCTCGGGGAGGGGCTGGGCGGGCTGCTAATATTCCCAGCACGGGGAAGTGGCCCAACTCTTTGAACTCCTGCGGGAGGGAGGCAGCCCCAGGAAGCCCTCTGGCCACGCAGAGAGCTTATCTGGCCACGGCCTGGGGGTCACAGGACACGCTGGCACGTGGGCAGCAAAGCGAAGGCTCTGGCTGGTGTGGGAGGGGCCATCCCCGCTGGGTCACTGGAGACCAACCGGGTGGCTCCCTGCACAGACGAAGTCCCGGGAGCGGAGAAAGCCCAGAGTGGATCCTCAGAGCCTCGTGAGGAGCCTGTGCCCCAGCATGCGGGCTCGGGGGTCAGGCCTGTGCGCCCTTGTGCTGCTGGCCTGGCTGACGGGCACTGCCCGTCCACACCCCCTCGTCGGCCGGGGCCTGGGGCCAGAGCCTGCCACCCCCGGGAACGGCAGCGGGGTGCCTGTGGTCAGCCTGCAGTGGCCCTCCGTGCGGGATCCTCTCCTCACCACCTCGTGGACCCTGGTGGCCCTCTCGTCCCTCCTGGGTAAGCACCCGTGTCGGTCTGAGGTTTCTGTCCTTGTTTGCAGAGCAGCCTGCAGAAGTGGCTGTGGCCGCGTGGCCAGCAGGGCTTTCCTGGTTCTGTCCCGTGGCTCGGCGCGCGTCCTAAATAGCCTTCAAGTCGGCACCGTTCTTCCCGCCCGCAAAGGGGCCACCCTGAGGCCCAGATGCCCTCCTGGCTCCCACCAAAGTCGGGAGGAAGGAGGCCAAGCCTCAAAGCCTGCTGGGCTTGGGAGGGGCTTTGAGGGGAAGGGGCCGCCTGGGCCCTGCCGCCCGCCGAGGGAGCCCCTGCCGCTGCCCCTGCCTGGCCTCCGTCTGTCGGTGCACAGACGACCGTGCCGAGTGGTGTCCCTGCACGGTGGGCTAGCTTTCTCCTCCCAGCTCTTGGTACGTGCGTCTGGGTTTCACACTGAGATGCAAAGACCACGGCCAGCCGCGTGCACCTCCACCACCCGCTCCAGCACGCGGCCTCCAGATAAAACTGCCCAGAACAACAAAGTCCTCTCTCAGGGCAAGACAGATTTGGGGGCTACAGTATCAAATTAAATCAGGAACTGACTACCCACAAAGTGACCAGATTAAGGTGAAGAAAAAAATAGAGGCTGTAATAATTATGCCTGGTTCCAATGACCTGCTTCTACGGGGAGGACTGGTTGGGCCGGGATGGTCCCGCAGCTCCAGTGTCTGCCCAGCAGGGTGGCCCGTGGCTGGCAGCAGGAGGCATCAGGGCTGAGGACCCAGTTCTAGCGCTGCCTGGCCGCTAAGAGCCACGTGTCCTACACGGAGGGTGCTGGCCCTCAGGTGAGTGCACAGGTGAGGAGACGGAGGTGGGACCTTGGCCACGGAGAGAAGCCTGCGAGTGGGCACACCTGTGTCTCCCCTGCCGGGGCCACAGCACTTCCCCCGTGCCAGGACATACCACACACGTGCCAGCGTCGTTTGTGCGGTACGGCCCAGAAAGCTGGGTCTGTCCAGCCTGGAGGGGCCTAGACTTACCTGCTGCACCAGGCTCAGGGCAGGGACACCCACGGGCCCCAGCCCCCGGGTTGGCAGCCGCTGGCTCTTCCTCCGAGGGCTGTGTCCTCCGGCGGGCGGGGAGACTCGCGCAGGGCCCCCGAGCCTCGCCCCACGCTCTGACATCCACATGGTGCTGAACACAGGAGTATTGTTCGTAACGCCAGTGATAAGCCCGACCTGGACTATTTCTAGTTTTTACTCCTCACTTCACGTGACATTCACCAGTGAGGTGTTTGGTTGGGGTGTGGACCCCAATGCAGGGGGCCGTTGCACAACACGGGGAGAGCTGGGCCCCCATTCACATTCTGAGACCTGGGAAGGTCCCTCCCCGCCGTCCCCAGGGTGCCGTGAGAGGGTGGATACCTGCTGCTGTGTCCAAAGGAGGGAACCCGAGCTGATGGGCTTCTCAACATCCTTCAGAGACACTCACCCCTGGAGCGACAGCCATGACTTTGCCCATATTACAACGAGGCGTTTGACTATTTATACATGAAATTTCGCTGTGAAATGGAAACTTTTTAGAAAAGGAAAAAGATGTCTGTGTGCTCAAGAATAAAGAGGCCACTCTTCCCTGGAGGCTTCTGTGTGTGGAATTCGCAGGGGATCCCGTTAGAGCTCTTTTATGTGTCACAGCTGAAGTTTTTGACATTTGGGGTATGCTGTGATTTGGCAGATTTTCTTCCTTCTGCAATGAGACTTGGCTCAGAGGGACCCAGGAATCCAGGCCTTGGGTGAAGAGCCCTGAAGTTAAAGTCCGCTGGGCTCGCCCCCAACCCCTGCAGGCTCAGAGCTCGGGACACGGGCCGTGGGGTCAGGTGCAGCCTCGACCCCCAGCGTGCGAAGGCAGGAGAGCCGAGGCCCTGCTGCCCTCTGGCGGGGACCTCAGCACCCACCTCTCTGGCTCCTGGCGAGGCGGGACCCCGGTCTCACGCCCCGGGCGGCAGAGCAGGCCCCTGGGTGGTGCCCACAGAGCCCGTGTCCTCCAGGCCTGTGGACACGGCAGCTGGGATCGTGCAGCGCCTGGGGGCTTCTGCATCTGCTACACACAGAATTACTTCTCTTCTACTGGTAAAATCCCAGAAGAAAGAAATACAATAAAACCAGATTCAGGCAGAGTGCAACGGCTCACGCCTGTAATCCTACCACTTTGGGAGGCTGACGAGGAAGAACTTTGAGCCCAGGAGTTCGAGACCAGTTTGGGCAAAAGCAAGACCCTGTGTCTACAAAAAAATTATAAAAACAAAAGACTCATCCAGGCGTGGTGGCACAGGCCTGCAGGCCCAGCTGCTTGGGAGGCTGAGGCAGGATTGTGTGAGGTGGCAGTGAGCTGTAACGATGCCACTGCACACTGGCCCTGGCCACAGAGCCAGACCATGTGTCCAAACAAAAACGAAACTAATTAGGAGTGATTCATTAGAATCCAGTGACCTTCCAATGAAGTTCATAGAACTAATTATCACATTTTAAAGCGTGGGTGGTTTGGGCAGGGCTGTGGTCTGGGGTGTTGTGGTCCGGCAGGGCTGTCATCCGGGTTGTGCTATGGTCCGGGCAGGGCTGTGGTCCGGGCAGGGCCGTGGTCCGGGTTGTGCTATGGTCCGGGAGGCGCTGTGGTTCCGGCTGTGCCGTGGTCCGGGCAGGGCTATGGTCCGGGGTGTGCCGTGGTCCGGGCAGGGCCGTGGTCCGGGCGGCGCCGTGGTCCGGCAGGGCCGTGGTCCGGGGTGTGCCGTGGTCCGGGGTGTGCCATGGTCCGGGGTGTGCCGTGGTCCGGCAGGGCTGTGGTTGGGCCGTGTGGGTGGCCCAGGCATCAAGGGTGGTCTGAACTGTGCTGTCCTCTGTGGCAGAGGAGCGGTGACCACAGAGACATCAAGTCCCATCCAGCAGTGCTGCCTGTCATTTCTAATTACGTTTTAAAAAAGAGAGGAAAAGGCCAAATGAGCACATACATCCCCAAGATGGAGGAAAGTGGTGCGGACGGGGAAGTTCTCTGTGCCGCGGGGCTGGGCGGGAAGGAGGGGCAGGCTGGGGAGGAGGAGCAGTGGGTTTCCGGATGGTTCCCAGCAATGTCCTGCCGCCTTGGTCTCCTTTCCTGACGGAATCGTGTGCACCTCCGGGCCATCCGGGGAGGATGGTCACGGGCTCCGTGCTTGCTGTGTGTCCCCAGGGTCCCTTGTCAGGTCCTGGGGTCAGAGGTTTTTGGGGAGAGCTCGAGGGGCCCGCACCTGGGGGCCGGACGGGCCGGGACGTCCCTCCAGTGTGGCGCTGCAGGGAGCTCAGGGCCTGGGCCCACCGTGGCCGCCAGCAGGTGCAGGCGGCTCCCCAGGCTGACTCCGCAGGGGCAGAGCCAGCTCCGAGAGCACCGTCTTCAAGGCGTTGGCTGCCGGTCCTGCCCGGCCACGCCGGGGCCGTGGTCTCTGCGGGGAGGGGACCCGCCTGTGCTGGGGCACAGATTATCCGCAGGACAGCCGCGTGCAGAGGCGGCATTGACCGGGCGGGACACGCGGAAGCTGCACCACATAGAAGTGAGGCGACCGGGGCAAGGTCAGGCCTGAGGTAGCCGCCCGCAATCGGGAGCCCACCTCGCGCTTATCTGCCGTGGTCCGCCCAGCCAGGTGCAATGCTCCACGCTGATTTTCTATTTTTAGTTGTCTCATTCTATGTTGCACATGGTTTTATAATGGGCCCGAAATTCCTTTGGGAAATAGATAGGCGTGTGCACCCTAAATGAATAAAACGCAGTGTGATTTGGTGAAAGGTAGCGCTGGTTTATTTCCCGTGTCGTAAAGCTGCTGCTGTCATGCTGGGTGCGAGCCGGGCGGGCAGCAGACTGTGACAACGCCTCGGGGGGCCCTGGGGAGGCAGCCAGGTGACTTGCCAGCCGGCCACACACCGGGAAGGAAAGGGCTGGAAATGGCAGAGCCGGGCATTGACGTTCCTCCTGTTATCTGATTTCTACTATTTGCCTTGAACTCCGTCTCCCTGTGGCTCCATCTGTGACACAAGCACTTTGTAAAGACCGTTCACGTGATCCCAGACAAAAAAGGAAACTGCTAGAAGCGCAGGGTTCAGCAGCGTTTTCGCGTCCTCAGGTTGATGCATCTCACCCGCTGTGGTCAGAAACCTTCTCTGCTCATCTAGTGTTTTCTCTGCCCGTGAAACTGCCGCCACTGCGCTGCTTCCGCGAGAGCCCGCGCCCTGCGCTCCCTCCCACACCCCAGGGGGCCTTGCTCCTCCTGCGGGAGCCCGGTGCTGGGCCTGCTGCTCACGGTGGCAACGCAGCTGCGGGCCCGGCGCAAAGGGCCGGCTCCAGGCCCGGCTCCAGGCCCGGCGCAAAGGGCCGGCTCCAGGCCCGGCTCCAGGCCCGGCTCCAGGCCCGGCTCCAGGCCCGGCGCAAAGGGCCGGCTCCAGGCCCGGCTCCAGGCCCGGCTCCAGGCCCGGCTCCAGGCCCGGCGCAAAGGGCCTTTTACTCAGAACTGAGCATCATCTAGAGATCGTTGTTTCACAAGAACTGACATAAAATGTGTCACTCATCCACTTTGTATTTAACAGCTTTACTGAGCTGCAGTTGGCAGACAATAAACCGCTCCAAGTGTCAGTTCGGTGTGCTTCGACACGAGTCCACACTGGCGAAACCACCACCATAAACAGCACGAGGAGCGTTTCCTTCACACCCAGGGCTCCCTCCTGCCCCTGCAGACCTCCCTCCGCCCGATCTCCGCGCAGCCACTGCCCTGCCTTCCGCCCAGAGTGACCGCTGGCACTTTCTGGAACTTTTATGGAAGTGTAACGAGGCGGCATTATTGCCTTTTTATGGCCTGCCTGACTTCACTCCGGACAATCACTGTGAGCGTGGTCTGTTTTCGCGTGTGCCACCGTGTCCGTCCTCGAGCTCGGTGTGTGCCAGCGTGTGGCTGCGCCGGGCACGTCCCCAGAGCTGCCGGCACACGTCTGAGTCACTTCCAGCTTCAACCTTAACTCAGTCCCTCCAGTTTTCACTGATCGGGGTTAGCGTGTGCATTTTTTTCTCAGTCTTTTTATTTACAGCTTTTTTGGGTCTTTATATTTAAGGTGTATTTCTTGCAGGGTCACATAGTTGGGTCTTGGTTTTCCCCAACCTGACAACCTTTGCTTTTTAATTAGGATATTTGGACCATTTATGTTTAATTTGAACTGTGACAGGCTCAGCTTAGACACACCATTTTCTATTTGTTCTCTATTTTTCCCACCTGGTCTTTGTTCCCTTTCTCCTTTTTTTTTTTTTCTATTTTCTTTGGATTATTTTTCTGAGTCCATTTTATCCTCTCTGTTCAGTTTCTGGCCATTCTCTGTGGTGTGTGTTGTGTTAAACCTCTGTGTCTTCACGACAGCACACTGCCACTTCTCCCAGCCCTCACGCGTGTTTTCTGCGTGTGACATGACCCCACAGTGCTCACTCGTGTCCCCTGGCTTAGGGACGACGGTGCCGTGTTGTCTGGTCTCCAGTGGCTTGAAAACCTTTGTTTCGCAAGTTACTTCCGTGGTTTATTGCGTCGGGCAGACGGTGGGTCTGGGCCCAGCTACTCCATCCCGGCCAACCCACCTGTGAAAATGACTTTTCACCTGTCTGTGTGCCACGTGTGTGCAGCGTGGGAATAGGCGGGAGCCACAGAAAAGTGAAAGTTAACGACACGAAGCGAAACCCACCCTGCACCTCACTGCCCAGACCTGCCTGCGTCTCCGTCGGCCACTCTCCCGGGCACCCACAGACTGTCCCTTCTGAGGCCGCCACATCACAGACACACGCTTCCTGACATCACACAGAGAACACTTTCTCATGTCACCAAAACTCAAAACGGAAGCTTTGTTTGTTTATAAATTTTCACTTTGGGGTTTGCATAACTGACCATTTTAGCCGGTAGAACTTCAGGTAAATGGCCCAAACCAGAGCGGTGTGAGGGAAGACCCGGCGGGGAGCTCATTCCAGAAACGGACCCGGGTTACGCAGGGACGGGCCTGCCGTGGAGGCAGCGCTGCCTGTCTGTGGGAAAGGGACCATCACACCAGAGGCTGTGTCACCCCAGCTGGGCGCTGGGCACTGGGGGGCTGGGGGCACACGCCCCTCCTTCTGCCGCGTGCACGGTGTGGGAAATGAGTTGTTTGAAACCAGTGGACGGCCAGGCCACCTTCTGGCCTGCTTTGCCAGCTAACCCACCGCCAGGACGCACCCGGCGTCACCCCCTCCCACAGGCCTCCCCCAGGCCAGGGGCCCACAGCCTGGGCGGGCCCCGCAGGGAGCTGACGCGTCTCTGGACTGTGGGGGCCTGATCAGGAGCTCTGCTAGGGCAAGACCCTCGTTATTTCTCTCTGCGTCTCCCGCACCCACAAAGGCAGGAGCCTGGCCGCTGCCAGCACCCGGTGCTGCCCGGTGGGGAGAGGGCCTTGCTGGGCGTGCCTGTCCCCGGGCACAGACGTGCCGGTGTGTGGCTGTGTCTTGAACACAAGCAGCACACAGGCCCCTTGCAGAGGAGGCAGAGGGTCTTCTGGCCCCCAGAGCTGCTCACGGCAGCATTAGTGATTTCAAGGCTGTGTTTGCTGGTTCAGAACTGTCAGATCTGAACTCACCAGAGGCGTCAGAGGGTCCTAATCGTACCAAGGTGCTGCATGTAAACTGCGGCCCAATCCAGAGATGGATTATTGGGTGGCATTATTGAAGTTGTCAAAAACATGGTATCTGTTCATCAGAATAAATGGAAACCTACTCGCTGTGCGTTGACTGCTAATGAACCCCCGCAAGCTGGCGTCCCCACCTGGCCTGCTCCCGGGGCTGGTGGGGCCTGTTTGGGCAGAGAGCTGCGCTGCCCGCCGTGCTCAGTGGATGCAGCACAAACCCCACGTAGGTGACTGTCCTGTGGCTGCCCAGCACGTGCCTCCCTCCAATCCGGACAGGAGCTCCCCGGGCCCAGGTCTCAGTGGCAGGCGGGACACCAGCCCGGCACAGGCAGCGGAGCGGGTCGGCGCGGGGTGAGCACAGAGCACAGAGCCAGGGCTGCTGCCCTCCTGGAGCCTCAGCCTCAGGCAAGCCCAGCAGAGAAGGCCCCACCGGCCCTGTGGGCCCGCAGCCCCAGAGCACAGCAGGTGGGCAGGTGTGGGCAGCAGTGTGGGCAGCAGCCCCAGGGCACAACAGGTGGGCAGCAGTGTGGGGCAGCAGGGCCAGGGGGCGTCCTGGCCAGGCCTCCCCTGAGGCCGCAGGTCTGGCCACCTGGCCCCTGTGGCCCTGCTCACCTCCTGGGCCAACCCCGGGCTGCGGCACAGCAGACCCTGTCTGTGGCTTCCGGGTCACACAGCTTGCAGCCCGCCCCCCCAGACAAGCTGCACCCCCTGGGTCCTGGGGGGCAGCCTGTCGTGCAGGTCCCGGGAAGGAGCCTGCTGCCTGCCTGAGCCAATGTCGGCACCGCCGGGCACGGGGCTCGACCTCTGGGCTGTTGCCGGCACTTCGAGGCGGATCTGATGCCAGGGCCACTTGGCACATCCCCCAGCCGGCCAGAGCCAGACTTGTCCCTCCGCTGACAGACTCGAGCAGCCCCGGGTGAGAGCCTGGCCCTTCCCGGTCCTGGGGCAGCAGTGTGGGCACTGGACGTCCCCTTGGGCTGAGCCTGGGGACGTAGGGGAGACCCAGGGTGCTGACAGAAAGTGGCTCCTGCTGTCAAAAACCCCACATCAGCCATTCAAACTCCAGTCCCATGAAATGCTGAAGCCCCTCCAGCAGGAGGGTCTCTCCCCTACCGGGTCGGGCGGGTGCTGGGGGCAGGAGGGGCAGGGTCTCAGGAGCAGAGGTCCACGGCGCTGACCGGTTCTGCCCCGAGGCTGTCCTGCTCCCGCAGGGCGGGGTGGACAGGAAGGAGCCCCCTTGCCCGGCAAGGTCCTCATGGCTTTTGGGAGACCCCACAGGGCTGTCCCCGCCACCTCCAGAGCCTGTGCTCTGTTCCTCCTTCTGCCTGGGGGCTCCAGGTGCACCTGAGGGGCCCCTCAGCCCTCTGGGTCCACAGTTTGGAACAGGAGGCTTCCGGCCCCAGCCCCAGTCTCTGGCCAAACACCTGGCCTCCCGGGAGGACCCAGCACCCAGAGAGCCAGGCCTGAGCTGTGGAGTCCCTGTCCTGCCTCCGTTACCCGGGAGCAGGAAGTGCACACACAGGTCTGAGCGGCAGAAATAGTCAGATGTCACAAAGTCCAAACCCCGTAACCCTAGGACTTTATTGGTAGGAGGGCAATCTCCTGGCCCGCTCACCCCTGTTCTAAACTTGGTTTTGGTACCAAGCGTGTGGCATCCCACGCCAGAGCCAGGCTGTCCAGGGCGTGAGACACCGAGGCCGTGGCCTCCGGCCGGGTAAAGGGCAGAGGGCAGCAAAGGCTGCTGGAAGACCCCAAGGGCCAGCACCCAGACGCTGCAGGGCCCTCGGCCTACCGGGAGCCCACGCTTCCACACACAGCCCCCAGCATGCTCCGGGGCCGCAATGTCAACGCTGGGGTCAGCATGGCGGGTGTGACCTCGGGCAGACCTTCCTCCTGATAAGGCCTGGCAGCTGCTCCAGGCCACGGCGGAGCAAAGTCACTTTCCCCGACCTCCTGCTTCCCAGTACCTTCCCAGAGCTGCCTGAGCCACCGAGGGCCACAGAGGCCAGGACGAGAGGGGACACAACCCTGGGGCCACCAGGCCCCGGCCTTGCCCAAGTAGGTGCTCTGGCTGCTGCCCGGGCTCCACGCGGGCTGTGCCAGGCTCTGCGTGGCAGGCCGAGACCCCCTCTCCTCAGACACCGGCCTCGAGAGGGCCGGGCGCTTCGAGACCCCCAGAAGAGATGCTGGAGTGGATGGGCCAGAGGCGGCCACCACGCGCTCGAGTGGAGCCCCTGGAGGAAGTGGGGACAGCAGGGGCTGGAGAAACAGACGAATGAGCAGTTAGGATAGGCCCCAGCCACGGACGCTTCGGTGGGGTCCCACGTGGATATCAGGCAGGTGCTAACCATGGCGCACGCAGACACCCAGCGCACACGGGAGCCCCGCCCCGCTCGGCCGGAGGAGCTCGGGCTCAACGTGCCACAGCCCTTGGGGGGAGCCCAGCCGCCCCCACCGGCCCAGGCCCTGCGTCCCCTCTGCTCCGCCCGCATCGCGCCAGCGGGTCTCGGGGCCACCGGCTGTTAGGGGCCTCCCCTCCCCACCCTGACTTCATGCTCCCTTGGGTGGGCCTGGCTGACCCGAGGAAAGTCACGTCTCTTGGTCTCGAACAGCCGGTGGCCCCACAGAACGCAGCCCTCAGCGCCGTCGGACCTCGGGCTCCACCTGCTCAGCCAACCCGCGGTCCTGGCCTCAGGCCTGGGCGCCCTCGGCACAGGAGGGAGACCGGCCAGGCAGCGGGAAGGGGCTTCCAACAGACGAGGGCTAGTGTGGCTGCTGACACGCGGGGCCAGGTGGGACCGCCTCTGTCACACCAGCAGGCACACAGCTGGGTGACACGCAGGCGGCTGCCCGTGAGGGCCGTGTGCTGGGCAGGGGCCGCCGGCCCGGCTCCCCGGGCTCTCCTTGGCCACTCCTAAGAGGCAAGGCCTTCAAGGACTTGCCAGGGCCACAGACTCTCTCTCTGCCCAGAGGGAGACGCAGAAGGGGCGCTGGACGTGGCCGGCAGGTGCGGCCCTGGGTCCCCACCAGCTCTGCCCCCCGAGCTCTGAGCGGTCCCGGCCCGTGCGGGTTTCGGGTGGCTCCTGCAGCCTGGACCAGAGGCTGGACACGCTCTAGGGTGGCGTGTGCTGCTGGGGGCCCTCCTGGGGGGCCGGCCCAGACCCCGGCTCCTCCCCGGCAGCGGCAAGGACGTGTCCTCGGGAAGCAGCAGTGCCCTCCGCCACTCCCAGTCCAAGGAGAGGCCGCAAAGCACCAGCCGGTTTGCTCACTTTCGGGCAGAGGCACCAGGCGCCACGCGGGAGGCCGTATCTGCTCTGACCCCAGCTGCGGGCGCGCCACCCGCCCCGCCCCACTGCGCGATTTAAAGCACATAAAAATTAAACGAGATGAGAAAGTGGAAGTGCCAGGCACCCGCCCCTCCCATGGCCCCGCAGGCAGTAGCGCCCGGCTCGCGCTCCTGGCTGTTGACGCTTCCTCGACCCCTCACCTCCTTGCAGCGAGCAGGTGACTAAAGGTGACGGCTGTAAAATGATCCAAGGATCCTCTGGGCCCGTCGGAGCCCTGACGGCCGACCACACTCTGGGGACGGCTCCTGGCGTCGGTCCTTTCTCGTCCGCGCCTGAGGACGCTGCCCCAGCGCGGCTGACGAGGGGGCCCCCTCTGAGCCCCCGTGGGACCCGCGTGCCGTGGGTCCCAGACTCCGAGTCCCTCCCCCACACTCGGGGGACAGCCCCGTCCCTGGGCTCCAGTGTCCCCCGAGAGCATCAATCAGACCTGCTGTCCCTGGAGTTCTGGGCTCAGGGACCCTCAACAGAAAGCCCCAAATCGTGTGTCCTGCTCCCGGGCCACCCCCTGGCGGCTGCCACACCTGGGAGGAGCCCCGCAGCGCTCGGTGCCCTGCTCAGACACACCTCTGTGGGGCCCCCACTTTTCCTGTTCTCGGGGCCCCATCGCCCTCACGTCCGCGGGCAGCAGACCCTCCGCTCAAGCCCAGCGCCCGCCCCGCTCCCCTGACAAGACAGCTCGGGCGCACACCTCGACCCGGCTCCCGCACGCGGCCACGCGGTGCTGAGGGTGCAGAGTCGCACGGCCCCTGTCCCGTCATGCCTGAGCCGGTGTGCCTGGCACCTGCCTTTGCCCGCCCCCGGCCGAGCCCCGCTGCGCTGAGCAGTCCTGTCCCTGCAGCCGCGTCGCCCGGGCCACTGTCGTGGCACAGCTGCCCCTCTGGCCTTTTCTGGGGTCCAGGAGTGTGGCTGGAGGAGCTGGAGTGTCACGTGAGGGTTTGGGGGTGCTCCCACCCTAGGGCACCCAGACCCCTGAAGCCTCCCCGCTTTCAACCCCCTGCTGACACACAGACCCTCCCCAGGTCCACCGGCCGAGAACCTGTGCAGCGCAGAGCTCAGCAGGACCCGGGCGGGGCTGGAGCCCAGGGGACATCTGGGGGCAGCCAGCCGAGGGCTCTTGAGGCAGGTCCAGCAGCGTCCTTTGTTATTTGGCCAAAAAAAAAGAAGAAAGAAAAACTTTTTCAGAAAAGAAAAGCATTCAAGCAGATATGAGGGGAAAATCAGCCTTTCGGGGGCCCTCCTGGCCCCGCACAGCTCAG
Organism: Varecia variegata; assembly: GCA_028533085.1. Classification (NCBI taxonomy): domain Eukaryota; kingdom Metazoa; phylum Chordata; class Mammalia; order Primates; family Lemuridae; genus Varecia; species Varecia variegata. The sequence goes on from CM052439.1 coordinate 175,861,591, forward strand.
TGTGACCTGTCCGTGGGGACTGGCCAGGGACTCCCAGCCTGGCTGCAGGGGGCAGGTTTGACTCCCGGGGCCTGACAGCGCCTCCCCCCGTGGAAAGTGGGGCCGTCCCCCCTCCTCGCTGCACAGGTGCAGGGAGCAGACGTCAGGGCTCAGCCGGGGCAGCCCCAGCCCACAGTGGGGACGGGGCCGGAGCTGGGATCGAGTGGCCCAACCCCGAGGCTCCTTGGCCGTCTGCTCAGGTGCTGGCGAGCGAAGGCCTGACCACCAAGACTTCCAAACTGCCCCTTCCTCCCGTGCCCCTCGGACACGGCATGGCCACAGCAGCCACACCGACGCGGTAAACAGTGAGACGCAGTGCACCCCAGTTTCCAGCATGGTCTGCACCTGGGCGGTTCCATCTTGGCCTTAGTCGCCTGCCTGCAGTGGGCAGTGATGCCAGGGGTGGTCAGCCTGGCCCCCGCCCTGCAGGCTGCGCCCACCTGCCCGGGCCCGGCCCCCACGGCCCCCACGGTTGGGATGGGTTGAGGGCCCTGGCGGAGCAGGACTGGGCAGGTAGGGCGGAAAGGGGTCCCGGGGCCATCCTGCTGGGTCCAGGGAGGTGGCACAAGCTTGCGCAGGGCCCTGTGCCCACCCCACAGGGCCCACCCCGGGCACCCTTGTGCGCACTGGCCATGTCCACGCAGACACTGTGGGCTCAGCCTCGCGCTGGCCCAGTGCCCAAGCGCACCCTGCCCCCAGGGATAGGGGCGGCACCCCCTCCCGACCCCACCCCTAACCCTGACTCACAGACCTGGCGGGGGCCTTGGAGTGAACAGGTGCACGGCCCAGGCTGGCCCTGCGAGAGGGACCAGTGAGCCCCTCAGTGGGCAGCGCAGGGGTCCCAGCAGCCCCGCCCAGGACCACGAGACTTCTTCCAGAGGGAGGTGGGGCGGGGGCGGGGCCCCCAGAAGACAGTGCCCCTGACCGGGGCTCGGGCAGCCTGGGCCTGGGGGGCAGGGCGACGGCCCCAGCAGGGTCTCTCTCTCTCCCCTGCCCCTCCTGCAGACCCTCTGGCTCTTGCGAAGACTCGGCCCCTGGGCAC
>CM052439.1:175863171-175875639 GCA_028533085.1 Varecia variegata
GTGAGGGAGAGGACAGACATCCCTGGGGCAGAGGGCCAGGCTGGAGGGGACGTCTCTGTGGCCTGCAGGAGGTGGCCGTGTCCTGCTGGGGTCCAGCCTGGTCCTTGCCATTTCTGCAGCCTGCCTGGTGGCAGTTGGGGACAGTCCTGTGTGCGCTCCGTGGACAGCAGTCACCCACCACCCAGCGAGCCCTCCCCAGGGCCCAGCCGACGCCCAGCCATGGCCTCTGTGTCCCCTGGAATCCAACACACACCCCGAGAAGGCCAGGGGCATCTGGGGGCCTTGTTGGGGGGTGCGGCCCTCACGGGACAACTGAGGAAGGCCCCCCCTCGGCTTCACACCCACCTCAGACCCCTCACCAGGAGGCCAGAGGGGAGCAGCTCTCCCCACTCCTGGCCGGGGCCTTTCTTGGTCCTCTTCCTACAGTGGGGTGGGGGGACCCTGGAGCCTGTCTGGGGAGTTTCTCATGGGTCTGAGCAAACGGTGACCTCGTGCAAGGCTGGCCTCCCAGGACAGGCCGCATCCAGACAGCCAGCCTCCCTCTGCACCGTCTACTGTGCTCAGGACCCTCTCAAGGCCCCAGGGCCCAGCGCTCCAGGACAGTGGCCAGGACAGGGGGTGGCACCTCCAGCCGGGCCCGAGAGCCGCAGGGTGGGCTGGAGGCTCGTGCAGGGCTGGCCGGGGGCCCAGGCACAGGGAGCCCACGCGGCCCCCTGTCTCCTCGCGCTGACAGGGGGACAGCCAGGGGGTCATGAAGGTCACGGGGTCGGCATGCTGTGGGCCCTCCGAGATGGGAGCACGGGCACCCACGGCCCTGCGTGCCCCCTGCACCACGCATGGGAAGGCAGCGGCAGGTGGGAGCCGGGACCGTGTGCCGGGACCTTGACCCTCTGCCCCGGGACACCACGTCCCGCCCCAGAAGCTGCCTGTGCCCACCGGCTGTGGCGTGACTGCTGCCGTGCAATCTGAAAGGCTAATGTGTGCAAATGAGCGCCATGCTCACCACGAGGCCTCTGCCCAGGAATTTGCCTCCCTCTGTGAAAAGTTTCCGCTCGGGGTGAGCGGCTGCTGTTCTCCTGCCCCCGAGCCCCCGGCGCTGTCTTTGCCTTCAGGTAGCACCTTTTCCTTCCAGGACGTTCGGAGCCCCGATGGGGTCTGTCCTGGTGGCCCGGGGAGGCCAGGGGGCCACCTGCCCAGGGGCTCTGTCTGCGCTCTGGGCGGCGGGGCAGGTGGCAGCCCCGGTCCCCACACATGCAGAGACGGCCGTGACAAACAGCGCCCCTCCCCACTGGCGGCTCTGGGCCTCGTGGGTGACCTGGGCTGCTCTGGGCCGTCGGTTCCGGCCAGTGCATGGCGGAGCCACGCGGAGGCCCAGCAGAAGGGGTGGAAGAAACCTGGGGGCTGCAGCCGGCCCTCCCTCACCCAGGCGCCCACCTCCCGGCCCCCAGGCTCGCAGGGCGGGCGGGGCCAGCACCTGGGGGCGCAGGTCGGCCCCACTTCTCTGTGAGCCGGAGCCAGGGCCGTGGCAGGACCAGCCTTTGCTTATGCTCAGGAACGTGGCCGCCATGACGTGCAGACGTGGGCGGCCACTTCACGGCACGTCAGTAGGAGCTCTGGACTCATTCCCACCAACAAAGCTGCCATTCTTCAGAGAAATCCCTCTGGAATCCTCCGAGGGAAAGGCTATCGGGAGTGACTCTGCTAACAGAGCCGCGTCCACCCCCGGGGAGCCCCTGCCCACGCCGCCCGCTCCCGCCCAGCCTGGTGAAGGGGTCTCCCCAGAGCACAATGCCCATTGTGAGCCCCGAGAGCCTCCTTAAGTCCTCCGCACACATGCCGGCCACAGACAAAGCCCTGCCCTGTCGGGCCATTGTCACCCGGCCTCTCGGGCCCTTGTTTGCACCGAGCCTGCCCTGATACCACCGAACTCCAGGAGAGCCGCTGAGACGGCGGTTTCAGGCCCAGGGGACCCGGCCCCCGTCCGGCAGCTCCGGAGGCTTCTCTTCGGGTTCCCAGCCCAGGGGAGCCGGGGGGCAAGGGGCCGGCTGTCCCAGTCACCGGGGTACACGCCTGTGGGTGCAGAGAGAGGACCCAGGTCCAGCTTGGAGCGGTCACCGCTGCACGGGAGAGACTGCGGCGCCTCCATATCAGCCAGACCTCACCCAGCGCAGGTGCCGTCTGGGCCAGGCCAGCGTCAGCGCCCCTGTGCCCCAGTCGGGCTTCTAGTCAGAGACACGCCAGGACCTCCCAGCCTCTTGGTTCCACCGGGACCATGGGCACGCGGGGTGGAGCGTCTCAGCCACCCCCGAGGAAGGACAGACTGGTGATGCCGGGCGAGCTGGGGCTGGCTGGACAGTGCCCGGTCGAGGATCCCGTCCCTCTCCAGCTACTGCCACTGAGGCGAGGGAAGAGGGCTTGGAGGGTGGCACAGTGGTGACCACAGCCCAGGCTCCATGGTGGACAGGAAGGCCAGCAGGCGGCTCAGGGCAGCAGGAGCGCCGTGGCCACTCACCCATGCACTTCACGCTCCCACCACCCTCGTCTGGGGGGCTCAGTGCCCAGGGAGGGGCTGCGCCTGCTCCCGTCTGTGCTCCCAGCGGCTCCACTTGCTGCCCGGATGTCTCTGTGGTCTAGAGACCAGGGCTGCGCTCCCAGCTCCACAGCAGGCGACCTGGGCGGTGGAGGAGGACCCTGGGGGTGGCCCTGGAGGGGAGGAAGGAGCCCCAGGGCATGGCCTGGGGGGCAGGAAGCGGGCTCGAGCCAGGCCTGCGTGCAGCGGGCCGCGCCCTGGAGCCCAGGAGGCCCGTGGGCCTCCAGGGAAGCCTCGTAGGAGACCCAGATGGCTGCTCAGTCGTGAGGGACCTGAGGACACCCCCGAATTCTGCGTGAACAGTGACTTGGAACGTGCAGTGCAGCGGGGCCGACCCAGGTGGCGGGAATGGGGGGACGATCCCCATCGCCGCCCCTGTGTGCTAGAGCTGTCCCCTCATGTCCCTGTGCACAACCCCCGGGTGACTCCTCCCACACCCGCTGCCCTCGAGGGCCCCTCCGCACGCTGACTGTGAGCCGTCGGAGGGCAGATCTGCGCCACACACAGCAGAACAGCCTGAGCAAATATTTGCTGGAGGGAAGTGAGTTAGAAAGCATGCATGGGGAGGCAGCCGTCCGAGAGGCAGCAGAAGCACATCCAAGGACACAGACGTTTACTCTGCGTCAGGCCCGAGGAGTGACAGTCGGCGGGTGCTGCGTCCCTGGGAGTCCTGGGGGTGAAGAGGAGCAGCGCCCCGTGCTCATGCGGGGGGCAGGGGCAGGGGCAACGCCCAGGTCCTGGCGGCCACAGCCGAGGGCACACGGCAGCTTCACCAAGACAGACCAGACCCAGCCCAGCGCAAATGTCAACAGGGTGGAAATCACACGGTGCGTCCTCTGGCCACAGCAGAATCACGCTAGATCTCAAACACGGAATGATAATGGGAAACTTTCCCAGTGTTTGGAAATTAAGCAACACTTCTAAAACCCTATATGCCAAAGAAGAAATCACAATGGAAATCAGAAAACAGCTTGAGCTGAACATGGAAAACGCAGCACATCAAGCCTCCGGGATGCGCAGAACTGGCTATCAAAGGGACATTTGTAGCCTGTTGGAAAAGTCACGTATCTAAAAAGGAGAAGTGCAGAGAATCGATGATCTGCGCATCCAGTTCAAGAAGCCAAAACAACGAACATCAAAATAAAGGCAAAGGAAGCAGAAGGAAGGGAATGATATCAAATCTCTGGAACAGAAGGTGGAAACACAATAGAGAAAGAGGAATAAAGTTGATAAACCTCTAGCAACATTGGTCATTAAACAGAGAGAAAACAAAACTGCCACGATGCGGAACAGAGAAACATCCCTGCAGAGTCTTGCAGAGATAAACAGGACATTAAAAGAATATTATGAACTTTCCATCAATACGCATGACATATTTGATGTCATGGGCAAATTCCTTGAAAAATACAATTTATCAAAATGGACACAAAAAGAAATGGAAAGTCTAAGTAGTCTGATATTCATTAGGAAATTAATCCATAGTTTAAAACCTTTCCACAAAGAAAACTCCACATCCAGATGGTTCCACCAGCGAACTCTTCCCTAAATGTCTTGCACGTCTCTTAGTATCAACAGACTTTTTCCTGCCCATTTCATATTAATGATGCTGTGTAAATAATATTTTAAAATTAACTTTCATTTTCTAAAAAGTCTGTTGCTAGTGCATGGAAATGTAATGGATTGGGGTATTGATTTTGTAGCCAGCATCCTTGCTGACCTAACTAATGATTCGTCAGTTCTCTGGGGCATTTCCCACACGTGGGCCACCACCTGCCTCCTTTCCAGCTCTCACGCCTGGTGTCTTTTCTGCCTTAACCACCAGCCGGGCCCCGGCACCGGCACCTTCGCGACTTCTCACCAGCCGTGTCCACTGCAGGTGTTGCCGATCCTGCTCACCAGGTGCAGAAACGTGCTTCTGTTCCACGTTTGCTAAGGGCTTCCCTTCTCCCCTTTAAGCCTTTCGTCTGTTAGTGTCATGAACACGCCAGAGGCTTCTCCAGTGTTGGAACAGCCTTTTGTTCCACACAAACGCCATTTGGTCGAAGCCGATGACCTTTTTTACACATTGCCGGGTTCAGCTGGGTGTCCTTGTGTTTGCAATTTTGTCAGCTGGCGCCCCATCCATCCGCAGAGCCCTTCTGGGGAGGGGGTGACAGGCAGGTGCGGGGGTCTCAGCCCAGGACACTGACGGGCGGGACGGGATTCCGGCCCAGGCAGGGGAGAAGGGGGGCGGGGGGAGCAGCGGCCTGTGTGGGAGGGTCTGGAATGGGGCTGGCGGGAAGCTGGCGGGAGAGCGAGCCTAGAGGGTGGGGCTTCCACGCCGGGGCCCTGGGATCCGCGCGCTGTCAGTGGCACGGGGCCTGCGGGGTGGGGAGGACAGCACAGAGGTGAGGAGGGGTCGCCCTGGGCTCCGGGGTGTGCACAGATGAGGTTGCGGAGAGGAGGCTCCTACAGGGAGTTCAGGGGAGGGCACCCTGCTGTTCCCAAGGGTGAGATGGAGGACAGGCGTCAAGCCCGACTGTCCCGGCAGCTGCGGGTGCAGAGGGGCAGCGGTGCGGCCGGGGGCTGGGGTCGGAGGCCAGTGAGGCCCCTGCAGCCGGCTGGGGGTGCACCGCGAGGACAGAGGTGCTGTGGTCCGTGTGATCGCGCATGCAGCCCCCACCCCGAGCGCCCACCGCCACTGCGGAGCCACAGGCCGTCCAGACGTGCCTGCTCTGACCTGGCCCCTGGCTACCCAGGCAGTGTAGATGCTGCTGGGTTTCTGGGGTTCGGCCATGGCTGGGCACCCCAGCGGAGGCTCCGACCTGCAGGTTAACCAGCAGGGCCCCACTGCTGTCCTGGGGTGCCGTAAAGGCCTGACCCGGGCACGGGCTGAACCAGCACCAGGACCGCAGTCTGGCAGGGTCCCCAGCCCCTCCCGGGTTAGGCTGGTCAAAGGCCACTCCCGCAGAAGACAAAAGGCCAAGGCTCACCTGTCCAACCCGAAGTCTGAAAGGTACCGACAGGCAGACACGGAAGGGCTGAGGCTCACGTTTGCTTTTGAGAAACGCAGTTGTGATTCCAGCTCCAGTGAGACAGGATGAAGGGGGCACCGACGGAGCTGCCGCAGGGGGCGGTTCGGCTCCCGGTGGGGGCCCTGCAGGGTCCTTTTTTCCGATGCCTGGAAACTGCTGCACACAGTAGGTGCTCACTGGACAGATGTGCGGGGAGCTGCAGCTCCCAGTGTAATGAAATCTTCTTTGAGAAGGGCTGGCAAGTGACCACCTGGGGTTTAGAAAGAAACCTACAGACAGGGTGAGTGCTTGCCTGCTGCATGGCTTTAAATGAACACGCTAAAGTTACATTAAAAACTTAACTTCGTATCTTGTGTATTGCTAACAAAAGCATAAATAGATTGTGAGCCATTTGCCTCTTTATTTGAAAGATGTTTTTCACAAACCATGCAAATGAAATCTGTCACCAGAAATTAATGTGGTGGACTAGGATGTTTTCACTTTTATTTTCCTGATTGTGAAGTGCAGATGCTGCGGCAGGCTGGGCAGAGTACAGTTCTTTTTGCATTATTCCAACATTTTCAAGGATGTTTTACGGCCAAGGCCTTTCCTCCTGCATGCAGGCAAACTCCCAGGGCCACGGGGGCCGGGCCATTGGGAGGCCTCCGGAATGCTGCTCGTGCCTGCCCGGTGGAGGAGGTGAGTAGGGCCGTTCTCAGATCAAGTGCCTGCAGGACATCTCCCAAGACTCCCCCCACCACACAACCAACCAGGCCTCTGGGTGCATTTGGCCATGAGGCTGTGCAGGTTGTGCACTGCACAATTTCAGGGAGCACTGTCCATGGAGTCCGGCTGATGTGGATGGTAGCCCTGCAGTGGTGGGGGCCACAGCCCTGCCCCAAACCACAGCCCAGCTAGAGGAGATGAGGCCCACTCCATGCCCCTACTCCACTGAAGGCAGTGCACCCAGTAGGCCCGCAAGCTGACTTCTGCTTCTAATGCTGGTGTCCTCACTGACATGCCCTTCTCAGGCACTGGGGCCTGGGCAGCACCCTCGGACGCGGATACATCACACCCTTCAGATGCCCACAGGTGATGCCAAACAGCCACAGGTCTCACCTGAGCAGTGTGTCGTGGGCAGAGGGGTGTGCCCTGCTCTCGCCAGGCCACGTCAGGGGCTCAGTGCCCTTCCACTCTCCATTAGGCGTCCCTTCGCCTTGTTCTTGGGCAGCACACCATCTGATGGCTGGTGGCGGGCATCAGTGTCCACCCTGAATTCGTGAGCCTGACCACACTCTGCTCTTACGCCCTTCGAACTGCACTGTGGGCTCTCAGAAGCCCTCCCAGGAGAAATGCCACAGCCCCTTAGGACAGGCTGGTTTTGGGGAAAGCCCCCCAAGGGCCTGGCGGCCAACGGTCACTAAGCATCAGGGCACACATTGCTCTGGCGGGAATGTGGCCTCCCATGGAATGCAAGGGCGGCATCTTCACCGGGGCGCCCCTCCTAACGGCTCCCCCAGAACCAGCAGGAGGAGCCGGGAAGCAGGTCTGGGCTGGAGGGAAACTGCTCTCACCCTGGGGGCTCCTTCTCCAGGCCAGGAGGCCAGGAATCAAGCCGGGCATAGAAGCAGGTTCAGCACGGACACACTTGAGCTGAGGGTGACTCCAGTGGCCCCCACCTCACAGGACCACGCTGGGGTCAGTCTCACAGTCCTGCCTGGTGCTACACTCCAGGGCCCCTCTGTCCATGCGGCCCGCCACCCAGCCAAATCACCCAGCTGAGCACGATTGGAACACACCCTCTCTCCGCTACACAGACCACCTGCCATCAGTGTGGAACTGGGGGGACCCGGAGGGACAAAGTCATCCAATCCAGCACTGTCCTGGAGTCCAGACACATTAGTGCCCGCCCACCCTTCGGTGTGTCCATCCATCTGCCCGCTCAGCCAGTCTTCTCGGGTGCCGCTGTGTCCTGCACCGTTCCGCACTCTGGGGTTGCTCAGCGAGCCCCCCACTCATGGAGCAAACACCCCCAGGGACAGGGCAGACAACTGACAGGACAGTTAAGCAGCCGGTGCCACAGTTGTGAGCTGAGAGGTTGGGGGTGGACCGAGGACAGGTGACACAGGGGCAAAGCCCCTCAGGCAGTGAGCACGCAGAGGGCTGCAGGCAAGCTGCTTCCAGGCAGAGGGAACCACCGTGCAAAGGCCCCCGAGAAGGGCAAGCACTTGGTGTGGGGAGAGGGGCTGGGGTCAGAGCTCGGGGATTTGAGTCCTCGGAGAACCAGCGCTTTTCCTGGGTTGGAGGGTCCCCACAGTAGGGCCTGGAAGGGCAGGGCAGGGGACCCAGCAGGAGGCCTTTGCAGCTCCTGGCTGGAGGTTCTGAGCAGCGGCCAGGTTTGTATGTACCTTGAAGGCAGAACAGACAGGTGTGCCGACAGACTGGGAAGAGCAGGAGCAAAGCAGAAGTCAGGCAGCCTCCAAGGTGTGGGGCTGATGGCCAGGGGACTGCCCTGTGCTGTGGTGGGACGGTGGCTTGGGGAGGAAAGCAGGGATGTGGCCTGCCTGGTGGAGCCTTCATAAACAGTGGCCCTGGCAGGAGGGGGTGAGGGCTGAACGTAAACCCAAAGCCCCAGGGGAATAAAGGACGTTCCAGTCCTGATGCTGGAGGTCAGATTGGCGCCTCCACGCCTCCTGGGTTCCCAGGCCAGCCGGGCCTCGGAGGAAGGGGGTGGCTGTGGGGAGGGGCAGAGAGACTTTCAGGCTGCACCACACAAGGCTGGGGGTGCTTATTTCTGGCAAGTTGTTGGATCCTGTTGTGGAAGGTAGATTCCTGTTGGCAGCGGGGAACTTGCCGCCTGGGCCCCCTCTGCACCCTCGGGCTCTCTAGTGGGGTCTGCACGGCTCCAGGTCCTGCGTTTATGCATAAGGACGGGGCGAGCGGGAGCTCAGGAACGCTGTCGCTGTCGCTGTCGCGTGGCGCCCGAGCCACTGGGAACTGCCCACCCCACTCACATGGCGGCCGGGTCCTTAGGGTCCCCGGCCCTGCCCGCCGGCCGCCCCCGGAGCTGCGCTCCACCCCCAAAGGAGGTGGCCTTTGTGGTCCTTCGCAGCGGGACCTGCGACCTCGGGCCAGCCGCGGCCGGGCAGAGGCGGGGATCGGAGCGCGCCGGGCGGTGCTGGAGAAAGGCACGGAGGTGCGGGCGTTCGGTCGGGCGCGGCCGCTGGCCGGGGCGGCGTGCGCGGGCGGCGCGGGCGTGCCGAGGGCGCAGCGCGGTCTGCGCTCGCTAGTGCGCGGCAGGGGCGGGAAGGCCCCGCCCCGGGGCGGGAGGGAACCGACGGATTAAAGGCCGCCCGGGCGGGCGGGACCCGTCTGCCGCCGGCACCCAGAGCGCACGGAGCCCGCGCCCCGTTGCGCAGCAGGATTCGCCGCGACATGCGCATCTGCGCTGGGCGCTGAGCTGCGCGGCAATGTCGGGGCGCGGGGCCCGCGGCCCCTGCTGGGGACTGCTGCTGGCACTGGCGCTGACATTGAGCCGCCTGCCGCGGACAAGGGGCGTCGAGGAGGAGCCCAGCGCGTCCAGCGAAAGTGAGGGCTTCCAGGTGGTCACCTTCGAATGGCACCACGTCCAGGACCCGTACATCATCGCGCTCTGGATCCTCGTGGCCAGCTTGGCCAAGATCGGTGAGTGGCCCCGGGCTGGCCGGTCGCCGGATGCCCCCTTCCCCGGCCCGCTGTGCCGGCGGGTCTGCGGGACCCAGGCAGGCGCCCCCAGGGACATCCGGCGGCCTTCGCCTTTCTCCGCGGTCGTTGCGGGTCGCTCTCCCGGTGCCGGCTCTGTCAGGTCAGGAGCGCAGCGGCCCTGCGGGTCGCCCTGGTCTCCCCACCCCGGCAGGCCCCGGGTCTGAAGCCCGCTCAGGGCTCCCCAGGGTCTGCGCTGGGGTCTCGCCCTGACGTCGGCTCAGATCCCGGGCGCTCCTGCTCAGGGAATCCTCGTGGCCCGGATTTCTGTCCGGTTTGTTGCGGCTTTCTAGCGAGAGAGGAAACGTTCTTGCAGTCAGGCACAGCAGTGATGTTTTTTGTTCTCTAGGGCAGAAAAGAAAATCCACGCTCCTACTCAAGAGTAAACCCAGTAGAACCGTGTTTATAGGAGCAATTTTCCTGGTGACTGTCTTCCTTTCTCTAAACGTCCTGGTCTGTCCGATTTCTCCTCTCTCAACTGGTTTCCAGAGAGTCAGTAATGCAGGAGTTGCAGGTGACTTCTGGGCAAGGTGACAGGAAGGTCGGCTTTCTTAAGAGCTCATAAGGATCAAAGTCTCAGCGTGTTGGCCAGTGCGTGCACCGGGGGCTCTTGCTGGGGGTGGCAGGGAAGTGAGCCCGAGTGTCACTTCCTAGCCACACCCTGTGGCCCAGAGAAGCAAGACCAGAGCAGCAGGCGTCTGGGAGGTCTCCAGAGTGGTTTGGGGATGGGCGCAGGGTGAGGAGGAGAGGGCCTGCTGGGGCCTGGGGGCTGAAGTCCTTGGCAGGACTGGGGAGGGACAGGCTTTGGGAAGAGCGGGTTAAAGGGCCCGGTGTGCCGGCCAGGCCTGGCTGGAAAAGGACACCTGCCATCTGTCCCGTGTCTGCGGTGAGCTCCCTTCCCCTTTGAATCCTCTTTTGGGCTCTGTCTCTTCAAAGCTCTTTCCACCCCTCCTGCCCCTGCCTCTGTGTGGCTCCGCCTTCCTCCCTGTCCCTTCGGCACCGGCACCGGCCCCTCGGGCTTCCCAGTTGGGGCGGCATTGAGGCCGGCTATGTCCTGCCGCTCACTGACCCAGGAACGGTGAGGGCGGCAGGGAGGGCCAGCCTCAGCCTGGAGCTCCCAGGACGCCCGTCCTAAAGCTCGGCGTGCCCCGTGCAGAGAGTGAATGTGCACTTTCTCTGCAAGCCCGGGGCCACCGCCGGCCAGTCCCCATGTCCGATTCAGGACCTGGCATCTGAAAGTGCAGTGACGGCCTCCGGGGCACTGGCCAGGCGGCCGGCCCTGCTCGGGTAGGCTGCCGGGAGGGCACGCTGACCCCAGGGTTTGTTATTAGCCAGGAGAAGCCTTCAGGCCTCCCCAGTGCTCCCACTGGTCCTGAGGGGACGTCCACGAGGGGGGGGCCAGAACGAGTTTCCTGCAGGGTCTGGCCCCGCCATAACAAGCCCCTTCCCGGGCGGCCACTGTGGCCCTGGGGTGGCTGTCCCCCTTTAGAGGGCGAGAGCCAAGCATTGGTGGAGTTTGGGGACTCTGAGGACAGCACAAGGGGCCTTGGCACTCCCTCCGAAATGCCCTCACCCTGGACAGGACCCAACCTCCCCACCCCCCGTCCTTTCTGTATTTGGAGGCTCCTGCTGTCGGGGTGTCACCATGAACAGGCCACCCTGTGTAGGGGCTGAGTCGCTCTATCTTAAAACGTGAGGCAGGACGCTCCCCTCAGCCCCAGCCCCCATCTCTCAGCCCCACCCTCTGTCTCTCTGAGGCCCTCCTGGGGGCTCAGTGTGGTCCCCACGTGGCCCTGACTGCTGGCCCTGCCCCAGAGACCCCGCCTGATGCTGCCTGCTCCCACCTTCCCCCCTGGCTGGCTGCGTCTGCTCCTCCCACCCTGGGTGCCCCAACCCCTCTCCCTGCACGGGGCCATCTCACACCTTCAGGTGGCCAGCGCCCACATCCAGCCAGGCCTGCCTGGTCAGCTGCCTGCCAGGCACCCTGCAGACCCCTCCCTCACCCCAGTGCACCTCCGGCCCCTCCACCCTCCACTTCTCAAAGCCGAGGCTCAGCCAGCCCAGGCACGGCGGCTCACACCAGGTCACCACCATGGCCACTGCCACAGACTCCAGCTCCCCTGCCCACGACCTTGTCCACTCTGCAGCGCTCAGGGCGGTGACAGCAGAGGCCTGCCTGGGCCGACCCCCGGCCCAGCGCTCTGCCTGCGGGTCCCTCCCTCCGGCCTCCTCCCTCGTGAACTCTGGACTCGCTGGAGCGCAGCCGCTGGACCTGGCCTCCTTGGAAGCCTCCCAGCCCCCTCCCTGTGCAGCCACCCCAGATGCCCCTGTCCCGAGAGCCCCCCAGAGCAGCCCCCACCCTCAGCCCGCAGGCAGACACGGTGGGGGCTCCGGTATCTGCACAAATTAGGGAAGCGCTTGAGTCTCACCGAACCCCTCCACGGTTCCACGGTCCCCAGGCTGAGGCTCCTACTGCCAAAGGCGCTTGGCACGTTTCGTTGTCTCAGGTGATCAGGGATTGCCCCGACTACTTCAGCCTCAAGTTACACAAACAGAAATGTATCTTCTAACAGAAAAGGGGTTGCTTTTATGTTGGTTTTCCAAACATTTGCTGAGTTTCTTGCACATTGTCTGAAGTGTTGCTGGCTCACACTCCCAACCTTAAAAGGTCAGATTTCAAGCCATTTGTAACCTGGTTGGGGCAATGACACCCGGGACCCTGGAACACAGGCAGGGGCTGATGCCAGGAGGTTTTCACTTCCCGCAGCTTCAGAGAGGCAAGGATAGGAGCTGCCTGGCAGGTGGTCAGGAGCCTGGGGAGGAGCAGGTGCCCCGAGCCCACGGCCCCCAAGACCCGAGCCTGGGCTTAGCAAGCCCATCTGTGTGCATCTGGGCACCCTGGGTCCCCTGCCTGTTGCAGCTCTGAAAGCTCAGAGGGAGGAAGGGGCTGGGGCCAGGGTGCCGTCCACAGCACGGGGCAGGGGGGCGAGAGGGTGAGGACCCTCCTGCAGTGGAGCTGCGGGGCTGGTGGCCGACCTGGGTGGGGTGAGGGGTCCCCTCCTCTGGACCAGCCTGGGTACCTGGGACATGTGCCCTTGGGGGTCGGCATTCTGAAGTCACCACACCAGGGTCACGTTGGGCCTT
>CM052439.1:175875739-175896000 GCA_028533085.1 Varecia variegata
GGGGAGAGGGGAGAGGGCAGGGCGGGGGGCAGCAGAGAGGATGGGGGGCCGGGGGCAGCGGAGAGGCCCCATCAATTCAGCTGCGGCCTTGGAGGACTTTGGTCTCAACCCGGGGTGGGGGTGGGGGGCACGTGGGCACAGCTGGGTCCTCAGACCACGCCCTGGCCGTGGGACAGGGAAGGGCAGCAGAGGGTTGCCAGGACGACAATCCCGAGCTTTCCCGGACTTGGGGGGGGCGGTGGTTGGCAACTGGGCCTGGGTGGGGCCCTGGGGAAGGTCACAGGGTTGCCCATAGCACGGGAGACGCAAGACCCCGCCCCGTCCTGTCCTCCCACTCTCGGGCCTCGGGCCACCTGGCAAAGCTGTCCTGCTGCACCCCCCCACCCCCAGCTGAGCCACCCACAGCGACAGAACCTGATGAGGTGGGAATGTGAGGTGCGGCTGTGGGACTCAGGTGGCTGAGGCGGGCGGGGCAGGGAGCAGGTTCCAGGCCGTGGGGACACCTGGGGACAGACACGGCTGGGTGTCTGTGGGCCCAGCCCAGTCCTGCTGCTGGGGCGGGTGGCTGGTGGCGGGGCTGGTGGGGCAGGTGGGGCAGGTGGGGGTGGGAGAGACGCCGGCGGTTTGGGGATGCGCCCGGCAGCAGAGCGCCAGCGAGGGGTCGGGTAGCAGCGCGTGTGGCCTCCTGCCCAGGGCCCGGCGCCCACCTCTCCATCCTGCGTTGCCACGGTGCTGCCACCGGGCTGGAGTGTCGCCGTGGGGACGTGAGTCTCTTCCCTGTGCGGACGGCTGCCTTACCGAGGCCCAGGGCTCTGACCATGAGAGCCCCTCTTCCTGGCCCCCAGGTCCCCGTCACTGCCAAGGTGCTGGCGGCTCTTCCTGGCGTTTGGGTGGGGGTGCAGGATGGCGCCCTCGCCGGGCACTCAGGGGGCCTCTGCCACTGGGCAGGGGCACCTCTGTCAACACCCACTGCCTGGCCCAGGGCTTCTCCCAGGCACAGCGTCCGCCGGGCACTGGGGTCTTCCCTGAGTCATGTTCCCAGGCTGTGGGGGCCGCCGCGGGGCCATATTGACCTCCTGGGGTGGAACGTGGAAGCTGGAGGTTTTTACTCCTTGTGCTCTGGCTTGGCCCTGGGGATAGGAGCCCGTGACATGCCAGCCTGGACCTGCTGTCTTTCCCGGGGGCCCCTGGGCACCCTCCACTCTGTCTGCTGCCCCCCCCCCGAACTTCCCTCTGACTCTCCCGGAGGGAACTCGGCAGAGGATGGGGGTGGGGAAGACCCAGCAGGGCCAGGGTGGGCGGCGCTGCAGCCCGTCCTCCAGGGAGGACCAGTCAGTGGACCCTAGTGGACCCCAGTCGTGACGGGAGAGATGGACTCGGTGGGCTTGGAGTGGGGACCTGTCATCGGAGGCCTGGAACCAAGGACTCTCCCGAGAGGCGCTGTGGGAGGGAGGGTTTGGTGTTGAAGGTGTAAAGTCTCGTGTTCTTTCAGGACCTGCCCGCAGCAGGACTGTAAAACAATCGTGGCGTTTGGAGCTGAGACATGGCCTCAGAATACCCCAAGGAAAGGGGGCAAAGGTTGGGAAGCGCTGATAGCACCCAGGGTCAGGGAGTGGGCCGGGGCTCCCTGTGGTGACAGTTGCTGCCTGGGCCAGCCTCCGCAAGAGACCAGGAGTAACCTCGAGTATCGCAAGGCTCCAAGCAGCTCGGTGACGCTCCAGACAGGGCACACGGCAGGCACCGCACTGCGCGTGACAGCACAGGCTTGCTGAAGGGCACGGCTGGGGTCTGCGGTTCCAGCCTCACCTTTTGCTCCGTGTGGGCCTGTGAGCCCTGAGTGCTGGAGCTCTAGGAGGAGCTTGCGGTGCACATTCAGGGCCGCGGTGCCCGCCCGCATGGACCCCGTGTGCGGGCTGAGCCCCGGGGAGCCTCAGTGTGCGGGGAGGAGGCTGCCCTGGCACCGCCCGCCCTGCACACGCCAGAGCTGCCTCCCCTCTGGGAGGGGCCTGCCACTCTCCAGCATCGGGGCTCGGGGGTCAGGCCTTGGGGTGCCAGACTCCACCCCCCAGCCGTGCACTGAGCTGCACCCTCCACACCCAGCACCTCTTCTGCCCGACCTTCTCTGAGCTCCGAACCCTCCAGCCCAGCCCAACCCCCAGGACGCCTCCAACACCGAGTTCTTGTGGCTCAGTGCGGCCAGCGCCACAGGGTGGGCACTGTCTGCCGTGTCCCGCTGCGCCCTGTGGGCCCCTGCAGACCTGTGAGCACACGTGGGTGGGGAGGGGTGGGCGCGTGAACACGGCTTTCCCGTCTGTCTGGGAGCCGCATCCAGCCCATGGGGACACGCGGCCCGGCAAGGGCCCCAAAGCTCCTTAGCCGGATTCTTTCCCCAGTTGCCACACGGCCTCCTGTGAGTGGCACACCCGCTTCTGAGGGACAACGCCTTCAGGGCGCTGCCTGCCAAGGAGAGCAACTTGATCTGCAAAGTGGGATCACTGAGAAGGTCGGAGCCCAGGGGGAGCGCCCTCCACCCACGCAGAGCCCACGCGGCGCAGCCCCCGGCCTTGGGAGGAGCCAGGCTCCCTGACTCACGCCCCCACGGCAGACGCCGTGCTCTGGGCGCAGGAGCCAGGAGGAAGGAGCACAGCCGTCCCCGGCCCCTGGAGATGCAGACACGCCCCAGCAGGTTCCGGCACTCCCGAGATGGGACGCAGGGCCCGGCAGCCAGCACCCGCGGCACAGAGACGACCTCGGCTTGGTCGGTCTGGGTTATTTCATCAGCGCAGCCAAAAATGCCCTACTTTTTAGCAGCCACTGCTCTGGCACTAGACGAGCTCTCACCGGTTTGATACTCGTTCTACGCACATGTGGTGCTTGCCTGTGCTGTCAGCAGCGGGCTCCAGCGTCAAACAAAACAGCCCCACCCCATCTCGGGAGCAGCACTCCTGGGGGGAGACAGACAGGGGCTCTAGCCACGACAAGTGCCCCGGTGAGAAGTGAAGGAGGCAGGAGGAGGGTGCAGTGCCACAGTCAGCCCTGTGGTGAGCGGGAAACATTTTCGGAGCCAGAACAGCCTGTGCAAAGGCCCTGGGGCAGCATGTGCGGGTGCTGAGGGCCAGGAAGGGGGGCCACAGGGGCTTCTGCGCTGAGAAACGCCGGAGGTCCTCAGGCTGCAGTGGCTGCTCCGTGGAGAACAGCCACACGGGAAGACGAGGACAGCTCGGGCCTGTCACCCGATGAGCTGGACCTGCCCCAGGTGGTTGGTAATGTTGGCACCATCCTCTGATTTTATAATATTGTTCCCATAAACATGTTCAGAGTAAGCATGTCAGAAAACCAGCTTGCTGTGCTCTGGGATCTGATCTGTGGTTGAAGAACGGCCATGAGGGGTCTGGGAAGGGCCCCCCCGGCTGCTCTGTGTTTGGGGCTTGTGTGGTGGCAGCTGCCAGGAGGGCACAGCCCTGGGCAGGGCATGAGGGCCGCAAGGAGGGCCCGTGGGGGGGAGGGGGAGGGCATGCCCCTGCCCTGTGGTGACCCGCAGCGTCTGCACGAGCCGGCCGGTGGCCAGGGCTGTGGCTGAGCTCCGTCCTGGGCCTGAGGCTGGGCCCCGAGCACGCCCCACACTGGCCTCTCCTGGGCTGGCCACATCTCAGGTCCACAGCCACAGCCAAGTGTGGTTCATCCAGGAAGAATAGGAAGAGCCCGTGGCTTGCTGGGGGCAGGGGGCAGAGTCCAGGCTGAGCTCGGAGAGCAGCCGGGGGTGCAGGACGGGCTTCCCACTGGGGGCAGTCCAGGGCGGCTCGGGGACACAGTGGGGTGAGCTCAGGGAGGGGACGTGGGCTGGGGGTGGCTGCGGCCTGAGGAAGGAGACCCCGGGGCAGGCCGGCAGGTGCGGCCTTTGCAGGTGGGGCCCCCTGGTGCCAACTTCGGTGCCCTGGGGGTGTCCTCCGAGGGCTTGGTGCTGGGCGGCCCCAGCCCGGACCACTGTCCTGGCCCCCCGCAGGGGCTCACCACGGTCCCGTCAGGACCGGCGAGCTTAGCAGAGGGGGCAGGGCCGGTGGGGCGGGCTCCGTGCCTCCCTCCTGGGGAAATCGGAAGCCCCCCTGTTCGCCCCCTGCAGAGCGGTGCTGCCAAAGTCCAGCCCGCGTGAGTTCTCGGCTGGGAAAGGGCTTCCTGCAAAGGCAGAGTCGGAAAGTTGAAAACACCTGTTTTCAAGAGCTTTGTGATGACGCACAATGTGGGAAACCACCAGCCCCTAAGGGCTCTGCTCCTAGATCCAGCTCCAGGAGTTCGGTGCACAGGGCGGTCTGCGCCTCGCTGCCGTGGCCGGGGGCCGGCTGGGGGTGGAGACCATCCCCCCAGAACCCGGCCCCTCCGGGTGGGCTCCATCTGCCCTCCCAGGCCCTCCGGCTGGACGTGGCCCGGCGGGGCGGGGCTGCCCGAGGGGGCTGCAGTGAGCGTGTCCACCCTGTAGCCCGTGGCCTGTGGCCGGGCTCCACGGCAGGCCCAAGTCACAGGCGGGGTGGCTGGCGGAGGTTGGGGGGGTGCAGGCTGCAGGCTGGGCCCGAAGGAGCCCCTTGAGCCACAGGGCCCAGAAGATGGCAGGGCTGGGAGGAGCGTGTGTGTGCGTGTAGGAGGCAGGGTGCAGGGGTGTGTGTGCGTGTGCAGCGCTGCCCGTAGGTGGTGGCTCCTGGAGGGCTGAGGTCTGCCCCCGCCTGCCGGGGCTGGGGCCTGGGCTCCAGCCTCTGCCACTTCCTGGGGTCCCTGTGGGCCCGGTGGCCGGGTGTGTCGGCAGCACGGCAGCTCCTCCATCCCCGGAGGCAGGCCGGTCAGGAGGGGCTCCCTGTCCCCACCGGGCAGCGGCAGTCGGGGGGGCAGACCCTGCGCAAGGGCCACTTCCGGGGCCTTCTGTCTCCGGTCTGGGGTTTCGCAGATCGGAAGGGTGATCGCAGCGTGGGTGAGCGCCGACTCTGACCGGGGCGACTTCTCCCGGGGGGCGGGCGCCTCCCCACAGCTGCTGGCGCTGGCCAAGCGCGTACCATCCGCTGCCCCGAGTTTCCCTCGCGGCCCGCGGCCAGCCCAGCAGAGCGGCCTGGAGGCCCATCCTTGGTGGGCTCTGCAGCCATTTAGCCAGCGTCCATGCCTGCAGCCCCGAGACTGACCGTGGGAAGTCCAAGTCTGCGAGATGAAGTTGTCCCCCGCAGGGACAAGGTCCTCAGCCGCCCAGTGTGCGCTGCCGCCCGGCGCCTGCCAGGGCCGCCCGGCGGGGGGTGCAGGGGCTGCCCGGCTCGGGCGCCACCGTCCAGGCCTCCGTGTGGCTGCGTCTGCGACTCCCGTGGGCGCATGCCGAGGAGCGCGGCTGCTGGACTGTGCGACCGGAGCGTGCTCAGCTTGGTGAGCAGCCGCCCACCTGTCCCCGCGGCCTGCGGCACTTTGCTCTCCGAGACCCGGCGGCTGCGTGTCCTCCCCACGCTCAGTGCCGCCCTGGCCGTGTGCGGCCGTGTCCCCGCCCGGGTTGCGTTCACACTCGCGTTTCCCCGACGACGTGCTCAGCCGCGTGGGTGTCTGTGTAGACACTGGGCCCATGTTTTCACTGCGTGGTTTGTTTTCCCACCGAGTTTCAAGAGGTCTCTGTACGCTTTCGATAGAAGCCCTTTCCCAGCTATGTGTTCTGCGAACGTTTTCTTTTACGGAGAAAAGGGTTTTAGTGTTGATGAAGTCAACCTTATCGAGTTTTTATTTATGGATCACGCTTTCGCTGTCGTATCTACAAATCCATCACAAAACCTGAGGTCACCTAGCTTTCCTTGCACGTTACCCGCTAGGCGTTTTACGGCTTCGGCGCGATTGTTCACAGGCTCCTGCCGTGCGGCAAGGCCGGGGGTCCGCGCTCCACCGCACCGGCTCTGGGTGTTCCAGGTGTGCGGCGTCTCCGTCCCCACCCAGCCACTGGAAACACAGGCGGTGTCCTGGGAGCGGCTGGTGGCAGGTGTCCCTGCCGTGCAGCCCGGACTCTCTGTCCCCTCCTCGGAGACGCTGCTCCTTTCTGAAGTTTCCTTCTTTGCCTTTTCCCTCTGTCTTCTGAGAGAATTTCTTAGCCTCTCTTCCGATGCCTCTGTTCAGGTTTTATGTCCGCTCTCGTTTTCAACTCCCGAGAGGCCTGTACGTCCCTGACTGCTTCCCTCGACGCCTGCTCCGGGCGCGCGTCCGGGGTTCGGTCGCTGCCGTTCACGCCTGGCACCCCCGGCCGCGGCGCCTGTGCCAGAGGCGGGTGCCGCGAGGCCGAGTGGGCTGTGGCCGCACAGGTGTGTGGGGGGCCGGCGTCTTGGGTCCTCCTTCCTGCTGGCCGGGCCAAGAACCCACAGCCAGGACAGCAAACAACACCCTCCTCCCTTTTGTTTTCGTTGGATTTGAGAACGAAGTCAGTCGCCTGCTCCGGAGAAATCTCATTTTCATCTTTACAGCAGCCCAGAAACCTGGAGGTTATCATCTCACAACGAGGAAACCACGTCTAAAAGAGATAAAACAGGCTGCCGGGAGGCGGCCAGACAGGCCCTCAGAGCACAGCCCTCGGCGTGCGGAGACCGTGGACTTCTGACTCCTCGCGGACGGCAGGCGCCCGGCGAGCTGGGAGAGCCGCGGCCTCCAGGCCTCGGGCTCGGAGCCCGGCCTCGGTGGGGCCCTGGGCTCTGGCGGCTCTGTGGCACTTTCCGCCTCTGGAGCCCTTTGTCCTCCTGTGTCACGGCACAAATGCGGAGAATCAATACCCCGTCGCTTCCTGCTGCCGTGTCCAGGCAGCAGCTCGTGACAAAGTCCCGGCCTCGGGGACAGTACCAGGAACTCCTGATAGCGGTGGCTGCCGTGGCCACGTGGCCAAGCACAGGCTGGGCTCACAACGGCCTTGGGACGTTGCCCACACGTCTTATCTGCACAGAAGAATTCCTCAGAGGAAATGGCCCTGCCGGACTTTCACGTGACTGAGTGAAGGTCACTGGCACCTACGCTTGCTGCCTGCGGGGACCCACTTGCAGAGTCCTCAGAGCCGGTTAGGGGATCTGACCGGGTCCCCTGCCGCACCCCAGGCAGTGGGTCTGTGTCTGTCCCTCAGCGGGTCCACGACGCGAGGTCTCCCAGCCTCCGGCCAACGCACGTCCAGAGCCCCTCACGGCAGCCTCTGAGGATGCGATTGACGCTTTGTGCTCTCGTGGTTGGAACCTTGCGGAGGAAGGCCCTTGCCGATCGGCCCAGCCTCTCCGGCCACTCTCCTGGTTAGGGAAGGGCTCACCGCACACACGTCCCACGGGGGGAGGAGGAGGGAGGGGCGGGGCTGCTGGCCGCTGCCCGGGGGGCCCCATGCAGCTCTGACCTGCTCCTTGTTGCTGCTCTGGGTGTCGGCCGCTCTGCCAGGTGCAGGTGTCAGAGCCGGTTCCACCAATCCTGTGGTTAGAGCCTCGACACCCCCTGGTGTTGGGGCAGCCCCTGCCCTGCTCGTCTGAGGGTCTGGCCAGGCCACAGCCCCTCAGCAAGAGCCGGACAGCCCTGGCTGCCCTCGTGCCCACCGGCTCCCTCGGCCGGGAGGGTGGGGTCTGGGCCGGGGACTGGCTCCCCCAGCGGCTGGAGATTCTGTGCGGCCCTCCCTGGTGCCGCCGTGGCCCCAGGTGGCGGCTCTTACGCTGCAGAGCCGAGAAGGCAGGTCCCAGGAGGCTGCAGGACGCGGGGGCTGCCAGCTGCTGCCCTGTTCTCGGCGACTCTGGTGCTGGTCGGCTGAGGGGTCCCCAGAGCTCAGGTGCCTGCCCGGCCGTGGCGGGGCTGCCTGCCCGACGCTTCGGGGCTGTGTTGGGTAATTCGTCCAAAACATCACGGAGAAACCAATGCACCTCGAGTGGACCAGGGGCCAGTGCTGGAGCCACTGTCCCCGCAGTGATGTCTCTGACGACCTTCCCTTGCAGGGACTCCTCACCCGGGACTTTGTCCTGCTTGTCTGAAGCTTCGCAGAACACCCGCGTTTGGCTGTCGGTAGAGCGAGGGGAGAACACGAGGCACGCTGAGCCCGTGTGACCAGTGAAAATATGCTTCCGCATTTCCACTTTAAAGTGAATGCTTTCGTGAGAGCAAGACAGAAGAAAGGAAGGAGACACCGCAAGGCGAAACCTGAGGGGTCTGAGACATTTAGAGCAAACAGGGAGGTAGCCCCGTGCCGCCCGCCCCGCCGCTCTGGCCTCCCCACAATCTCGCGAGGGGGCGCGGACGCCCCAGAGCCCGGCCGTTCCTCGCGGGGAGTGGGCGCGACAGGCGTCACCGACGCGAGGACGCAGGTGCACGGACCTCTCGGTGTGGGGTTGGGTCAGAGCCGGGCGTGAGGTCTCGGAACGCAAACCGTAAACCCTGCGACCCTGGCGAGGGGGCGTCGGCGCCAGGGCCGCGGCGTGGACTTTGCCGCCCGCGGGGCTCCCTCCGGCTCAGGCCTGGGCCGCTCTCGGTCACGCCCGGTCACCCCGTGGGCAGCTGTGCTTCCTGTCACTGCTGCATGTGACTCTGCGCAACGCGGCTGGTGACACCCGCCCGGGGACGCTGCCTGCTGGGCCCAGGGCGCGGGAGGGTCTCACTGCAGACGGAGGTGCACCCCCGGGTCTCCCAGGGGCTTGGGGCCGAGCGGGAAGGCCCGTTGTGCCCTTTTCTGCCTGTCCTCGACCCCGGCCTGGCCACGGGCTCCCGCCTTGGCCTCCCCGCCTGACCCCGCGGGACACTGTTGGTGACCTGGGTCCTGGGTGACGCGGTGGTGCCCCGGCCCCTCCGAGCAGGCTCCCCACAGGGCGGCGGGCGAGACCAATGGCCATGGGGCTGGGAGGGGACTCAGAGGGACGCAGCCCGGGCCGCTGTCTTGGGGACAGCCCGAGGGCGAGCGGGGCTGGCTGGTCCTGGACTCCAAGGGGCTGGGGCCTCCCCCTCCATCCGGCCGGTGGCCGCAGCCTGCCCCGCACACTTTCGTCCTTCCGTCCTCACCCCTGTGGCCCGTGATGGCTCAGAGCTGAAGGGTCTGCTGCTTCCCTGCAAAGCCACTAGCAATTTTCGTTTTCTTTTAAAAACGGACAGTGTTGCAAACATCGTGTGGTCTGTGAGCAGAAGGACGCGTCCTGCAAGGCTGTTGTCCCTGTCCTGTGGATGGCGTCACGCAGGAAGCAGCTGCCCCGGCCCAGCCAGGCCTGGCCGCTCCGGAGGGGGCCGCAGCCCCCCAGGGGAAGCTGCCGGCTCCTTCCGGCCTCACAGCTCCAGGAACGACCCCTGCGGGCAGCGGGTGGGCGGCACGCGGGGAACAAGCGCTGAGGCTGTGGCGATGCTCTCAGCACCAGCCCCTGCGCTGGGCTGGGCGCCCACCAGGTCAGCGCAGCTCCTCGCGGGTGGGCACCGTGCACCGTGGCGCCGAGGTCAGAGCACTGCGACCCGCCGGGGGACGGGGGCCCTGCTGGGGTCGTGGGGGAGGGAAGGGCACACCCCACGCCCTCCGAGAAGATTGGGGGCCACGTGTGTCCCTGTGCGTGTCTGTGCGTGTCTCTGTGTCTGTGTGTCTGCATGTCTGCATGTGTCTCCGTGTGGCACATGTAGGCACGTGTGTGTCTGTGTGTCTGCACGTCTGTGAGTCTGAGACCCGCTCGCCGGCTGGAGGAGCCGGTCGCTGGGCTGCCCCAGGCCTCCCCGCGGCCCCTGCGGGTCTGGTGGTTTCTGTCAGGCAGAGCTTAACTCACGAGCTCGTACGTGTTAAAGTAAAACCACAGGATTTGCTGTGCTATTGCATTTGAGCGGACTCAGCTAAACCTCGAGTCACCTTGAAAGGTCCTTGGCGGCAGCGGCGGCTCTGGCCAGCGGAGCCCCCGGCCCGGGCTCGCTCTGAGGGGTCAGCCGCGCGGCCACCGTGGCGTCCTGGACCCCCGGGTGGCCCAGAGCGAAGCTCTTTCTGGGGCCTCGTGTGGCGGCGGCCAGCTGGGCGGCACCTGCCGACCTTTCCCTCCGGTAAGAGGGTTTGTAATGAGGGCTAAACGCGCCTGCTGCCCGCGGTTCCCGTCCGGCAGCCGCGCGCTGGTGCCTAATTAGCTGTGACTGTGCAGGCCTCGGCAATCAGTTACTCCGGCTTGGACGTCCCTCCACCCGCGTCTCCCGTGTGCAGGGCACTTGGGACCCGCTCGTCCACTCTGGCCCGCTGGCCTCCTCGCTCTTGGGGCACTTTTGTGCTGTCCCCTGGGGTTTCCGTGGCCTCTGTGCCAGGAGGGCAGGGGAGGCCGGTTCCCTTCTGCAAAGCTCCCCGGTGTGGCCGCGGCACGGCTGGCTGTGGTGCAGACTCTGCCCCGCGTGTGGCCGTGTAGACAGGGCCGTCAGCCCCGCTCCCTTCGCTCCCTTCGCGGCTCAGACTTCCTCGGCCCTTTCAGCCCGCGGGGTCAGGGCTGCCCCGGCAAGCTGGGTGGGCTTCACTCCGGGCAAGGCGGCACAGCACAGCGGCCCCTGCGTCGCGGCCACGCGGCCCAGGAGCCTGTGGCACCCGGACCCGGACGTGGGCCCAGAGCTGCGGGTGCGGGAGGAGCAGCCCGGCTGGACACTGGGCTTTCTGCGTGCTCAGGCAGCCACTGTCCCTCCTTCCCTGCTCCCCGCAGCCCAGGGAGCTGCCCTGCACAGCGGGAGAGGGGGACGCCGCCGGCACCGCCAGGCGGGCAGGAGCCTCCCACACGCGTGCAGACCCACAGGGAGTGCGTGCACGGGCACGGGCCCAGCCCAGAGCTCCGGAAAGCGGGGCCACGTGGCCACGTGTGTGCGGGTAGCTGTGCCCGGGCCAGGCCTCCACGCGGGCGGCGAGTCCTCTGACAGCGAAACTGCGCCTGCGCCGGAAGACGCAGGGATTCGAGGCGTCCAGGTTTCAGCCTCGCGTCAACAAGAACAGGATCCGTCCCCGCCAGGGAGCTTCTGTGGATGAACAGCCACCCACAGACAGGGACAGCCATGTCCCGCGCGAGACGCTCCAACCGCACTTACAGCAGGAAGACGGGAGGTCGAGCCTGCCTGCGCGGGGAGGGTCAGGCGCAGCCCCGGCAGCAGGGACGCACCTGCCCTGTGGACACCCCGGGAGCCCCCTCGGACGTCCCTGCACTCGTGGAAAAGGCGTCCAAGGACGTTCTTCTTGACGCTGTGAGGGCACAAGGCTGGGGACAGCCTTCTCTCCCGTCTCTGCTGTGTCTGCGTATCTGTGTGCACATTCTTCTCTCAGTGAGATCAGTTTTCCCTGCAAGTTTCCAGGACTCGCTTCTGAGCAAGAGCCCTCGGCCCCGCACCAGCCCGTCCACATTAGTGAGATTTCACAGCAACCGGCTGCGGTGTGGGACTGTGTCGGAGGCTTAGCTGGGAGCCTCGAGGAGAACTTGGGTTCCTAAAGTGCAAAGTTTGTTGCTTGCCGTTGTGTTCAGAGATAAGCCAGCCCCGGGCTGCCTGAACCGGCTCCGTGGCGGTCCCCATCTGCTGGCATTGAGATTGTGGCTAAACGACCCAAGGCCAGATGTTTGCAGCTGGCTCAGGCGAGGGGTCTGACCCGGGACATGCAGTCTCTGCAGTTCCCAGGGTTCATGCTCAGTGAGGCCCCCGCAGACGCCGCGGGCCCGCACCCCCAGCACAAGCAGGTAAGGACAGGTGAGCAGGTCGCTGCAAACAGCCCTGACCGCCGTGGCGAGAGGTGGGAGACCGGGTTGTGGAGAAGGACGGCGCTGGGCTGCCCCACGCAGGAGCCCCGACAGCCTCCACGGGCCGGGTCCACCGCGGGTTCGCTGGGCGGCCGTGACGGTGCGGCCAGGGGCAGAGGTGGGAGACCGGGTTGGGCCGAGGGGACAGGCCGGACCAGCTGGGTCTCAGCTCCCGGACACCAAGCCCGGCTTTCACAGCCCCGAGGAAGGAACAGGTGACAAACTGGGCTTGTCTCTGGACGTCAGTAAGCGGGTCGGGAGGCTGTGACTGCAGGGGTCACGGGCCCAGGCCTGGGACGGCACCGAGGGGCGTCCAGAGTCCACCACGAGGACCCGCAGCGTGACTCCCGTGGGCGCCCGAGCGCTGGGAATGCAGGTTGCTGGGCCAGCCCCGCGGCCGAGTGAGGGTCTGGCGTGGGCTTCTCTGGCCACCCGTGCGGGGCACACGGCCTGCGGGGCTGGAGGACGCCACCCAGGTCTCGTCCCAAAGCTCTGGGAGGCCACAGGGACGGGGACGTGCAGCCTAGAGAAAGAGGGGCGTCACCACCCCCTGCTGGGGCTCTCTGGGTGCCCGAGTGACAGCGGAGCCAGGTCCCACCCACACCCTGGCCTCACGCGCTGGGTGGGCCGACGCGCAGCCCAGGCAGGGCCCACAGCGTCCAGGGGACCCGCCTGCCCTCCCTGCTCCCCAGAAACAGCCTCCGCGTTGGGGGCGGTGCCTCTGGGAGGCCTTTCGTCACGCGTGGTGCTGGGCCCCTGCAGGAGGTTGACCCCCTGCCACGCCTCACACGCGTGAGGGCCTTCAGAGGGGCTCGGAGAGCCTGGGGTGCGGGGTGCGGGTCCCCAGCACGGCCTCAGACCCCAGAAGCGGCAACCGTCTGCCTCTGCCCTGCCCAGTCCCGGCGGCTCAGGAGGCTGAGGTGCGGTGCTGGGGCCTCGGGTGTGGCCTGAACTGGCCACCTGCTCCCCACCGGACTCAGGGACGAATGTCCCCGGGGAGGACAGTGAGGCCTGTGGCACCACCTTCCCCTGGGTGCAGGGAGCCCTTCCCACGGGCTCGCACCGGACGCCCGTGGTAACCCCGCGGTTACACATGGGGACACTGGCCGGGGAGAGGCCAGGAGCTCAGCCCAGCTAGTTAGGAGGGTAGGGCTGGCTGGAACCTTCCGGACACAGGCTCCGAGCCCTGCCCCCCAGCCTCGCCTGCAAATTCCCTGGGATGGGACGGAGAGAGCAGCACCCCAGGACCCCGTTCGAGGGGGCCCTTCCTGTTCTGGGCGGTGCTGCGCTTGTGGGGTCTCAGCTGTCCCAGAAGACAACTGGCCTTTGAATTTCAAAGACGACTTTTAATAAACAGAAACTCCGTGGATGGAAAAGATAACGGGGCCGCACGTCACGTAAGCCCCAGGCGTCGGCCTCATCTGTCCACGTTCCGGCTACTTTGAACTCAGTCCTGAGGAGGGACTTTTGTCACCTGAGTCCACAGGGACGCAGGCCACGTGGCCCAAATGGGTCAGCGCCGGAGCCTCTGCGCTCCGAGGGCCTCTGGGGTCACGGTGGCTGGTGGGGCCCTGCCTGAGAAGGCTCCACTCCCCAGGGCGGTGGCCCTGCGGGGGCAGCATCCCTGGGGTCCCCTGGGCCCCTCAGGAGTAGCTGGAGTCAGGCGGGGCCTCGGCCACCAGGCGCGGTGCCAGCCGTGCGCCTGCGCCCAGAGGGCGGGGCCGGCCAGGCGGGGGCCGGGCCAGAGGCCCACCTACCCGGGGCGTGGGACGGTCGGGCCACCCAGCACCGGCCCCACCCCGCAGCCCCTGACTGCCCCCTCCCCGCAGTGTTCCACCTGTCCCACAAGATCACCAGCGTGGTCCCCGAGAGCGCCCTGCTCATCGTCCTGGGCCTGGTGCTGGGCGGCATCGTCTGGGCGGCTGACCACATCGCCTCCTTCACGCTCACGCCCACCGTCTTCTTCTTCTACCTGCTGCCGCCCATCGTGCTGGACGCCGGCTACTTCATGCCCAACCGGCTCTTCTTCGGCAACCTGGGCACCATCCTGCTCTACGCCGTGGTCGGCACCGTGTGGAACGCGGCCACCACCGGCCTGTCCCTCTACGGCGTCTTCCTCAGCGGGCTGATGGGTGAGTCCCTGCCCGGCGCACAGACCCCGGGGCGGCATGTGCAGGGTTTGGCTCACGCACCGCCGGCACCCGCCGCTCCTCCCCCCGCGCCCGGCAGGGCTGGGGTCTGTCCGCCCTCCCCGGCCACCGGCCCCAGGGAGGAAGAGGCGGGGCGGCACGGAGCCCCACGGATGGCAACACAGCTGGACAGGCTGCTAGCCTTGTGCGTTTGGTGTCGCTCCCCCGAGACCTGCGGGATGCCGGCATCTCCCTGTGGCCCACCCCGCACCCGTGTCCCCCGCACCCGTGTCCCCCTCACCTGTGTTCCCTCACGGCTGCGGGGCCCTGAGCACTGGGTGGTTTGCACCAACCCCCAGCCTGGGAGCGGCCGCCCTGGGAGTGGGCGCGGGGCTGGTCCCTGCCCTGTCCCCAGTGGCATTGGGGAGGGGGGTGTCCCCCCATCTCGCCCCCTCCAGCCTCCCCACCCACCTGCACACTCCGCCGCAGCCTCCAGCCTCCCTCCTGCCAGCTGACCCAGACTCACAGTAACGGACACACGTAGGTGCCACCAGTCACACGGCAATGCCACAGGTGATCAGGGCACCTTGCAGACGGCACAGCCGCTGGCCCCAGGGTCAGTTCAGGGTTTGGGGCAAGGACTCACCTGACTCAAGGCCCCGTCACCGCGAGTCCAGCCCACCGGACGTCCCCAGAGGTTGCTCTGAGGCCCACAGAGAAGCCTCTGACCAGCCCGGCCAGCAGGCGGCTCTACCCACAGGGAACAGCACAGATCGTAAGGTGCAACTGGCCGCATTTTGGCAAATGTGCTCAGCCCATACCCTGCACCACTATCAAGTTCTGGAACATTCCAGTCACCAGGGACATCTCGGGCCACCCTCTGACTGCTCCGTTGACCTTCAGCTGCGCTCACTGCTGGAAACATGCATCCCGCACTCGGAGGCCACTCTCCCTCGGTGACAGTGACCGGGGCGGGGGGCTTGTGCTCAGCCCTCGGGTCCCAGCTGGTCGAGGCGGGTGCGGCCACGGCCACAGAGCTGCCCCGGCCAGCCGGGCGGAGCGGGAGGCAGGGAGCGACCTCTGCAATGGCGGCCGAACCCGAGGGGTGGCCCCAGGCCAGGTGACCCCAGGGAAGGGTCTGCCGGGCGGTGTCCCGCAGCAAGGGGACAGGCCCTGCAGACACTCCGGGCAGCAGGGCCTCTGCCGGCCGAAGCAGGTCTTGCCCGAGGTGGAAAGGGGCCCGGAGCCCTTGGCGGCCAGCATGCGCCAGCGTCCAGAGGGGAGGCGGGTCTGAACCCCGCCGCCCCCAGGACAGGTGCAGACGGCTCTTCTGCTGGGGTCGGCAGGGTCCTAGAGGCACAGGCCGGACGCCTGGGCAGCCTGAGGCCAGCGGCCTTTAAAGATCGGCCCCAAGGCAGACCCCAGACACCAGCGTCCTGAGTGGCCTCAGCCGGAGACTGCTCCGGGGATGCGGACGCCAAGTGTGACCCTGCCCGGGGGACTTGGACGCGCGGGAGGCCAGTCCTTTAGCTCCCACCACTGCAGGTGTAGACGCGGCAAGGCCACCGGGGCCTGGGGCAGACGGGAGACGCGGCGCCAGGTCGCCAGAGGGACCCCGTCCCCTCCAGCACTGTCCCCTTCGGCCAGGGGCCTCCAGGCACAAACCTCCACACCCTGAGTCCCGCACCGAGGGGCTGGGGGTCCCGACCCAGCCAGGAGGGAGAGCAAGCTGGGGTCGCACACAGGCCTCCCTGCCCCCGAGGCCACGCCGTCTGGGGGGCCCAGGGCCCGCGGCGGGGGGGTCCACACGCCCCTCGAGCCCAGAAGGCAGCAGACTTCTGCAGACACGCGCGTGAGCAGAGCAGGCAGCAGGGGCACACGCAGGGCACGCACGGGTCCCTGAGGGTCCAGCAGGGCTGTTGCCAGGCAACAGTGGCTCTAGGTATGGCCTGTCCCCAAGGGCCGAGAGGGATGAAAGTGCAGTTTGGCAAAACCTTCCACACCGGGGGCCCAGGAAGCCAGAGGAGGGGGGAGGGGCTCTTCCTCCCCGCCCTGCCCTCACTGGTCACCTCCTGGGAGGGCCACACGGCATGTCCCTGCCCCAGGTGGCCCAGATCCACTCCAGCTGGCCCCTCATGCACATCTGGGTGGGACATCACTTCCCTGACGCCCAGGGAGAGCCCGTCCCCTGCCCGGCACCTGCATACCCGCACCTGCCGCTGCCCCTTTACCGCTGGCTGGGCCGGGGGCTCTGACTCTCCAGCCTGCGCCTGCCGCCGCCCTCCCACCCCCGGCCTCCCACTGGCCCCCGGCTCCCCCCGCCGCCGCCCTCCCACCCACCCTGGCTCCCCCCGCGGGTGGCAGGTGCTGTGGCCGCCCCATGGCCCCTCCTCGCTGTCCCCCAGGTGAGCTTCAGGCCGGGCTGCTGGACTTCCTCCTGTTCGGCAGCCTCATTGCAGCGGTGGACCCGGTGGCCGTCCTGGCGGTGTTCGAGGAGGTCCACGTCAACGAGGTGCTGTTCATCATCGTCTTCGGGGAGTCGCTGCTGAACGACGCTGTCACCGTGGTGAGTGGGCGGCAGGCCCGGGACGGCAGGGCGCTGGCCATGGAGACAGTGGTGCCGCCAGGCCCAGGGTCGCTGCGTAGGAACTGCGGACTCACGATTCACACCATGACAGGACTCAGGGAAGGAAGGTTGTGCAGGTGCTGGCAGTGGACCCCGGGTGTTGTAGGGGCTCCCTTAGGAGCCCCGTGGGCAGCAGGGGGCCAATGCCCCCGAGGCCCAGGCCCGTCAACACGACATAAAGTGAATAGAAATGTCACGAGGAACGTTGCTGCCCTATCACAGTGGCCTAGGATGCGCACTGTGCCATTCCTGGAGGCACAGAGTTGCCACCTTAGTAAGAAGCCGATGGGCGCCAGCCCTCGACAAGCCTGGGGAGCACAGTGCCTGGCCCAGAGGCGCAGAGACCACTTTTTCCCAGGGCCACGGCCACCCCAGGGCAGCCCCCTCCCTGTGCCACCCCCTGGGCCTGGGGCCCCAGCGCCCATGGAGAGCGCGGCTCAGAAAACAGAGCTGTCTCCACGCGCCGTCCAGGGACGAGGTTCAAACAGCAACACGCAAAGCCTGCAGGCTGCGCCCCACGGTCTGCCGCAGGGCCGCTCTGCGTGCGCCTCAGTGGATGGGGCTGAGAAGTGGACGCAGCAGGTCGGCTTCATGGTGACCCCGACATCCTGTGGGTGGGCAGAGGCCAGCGTTGCCCTCGTTTCTGCTTCCTCCGGAATGTTCTCTTGCCTCACGTGTCCCGCCCTCCTGTTGAGGGTCCTCACCCTGTGACGGCCTCCTGATGGCTTCCGGCGGCCGGGGCAGGTGAAGCCCTGGCCCAGGGCTGACCAGGATCCGCTTGTCTGTCCGCCCCTCAGGTCCTGTATGACGTGTTCTCGGCTTTCGTGGCGCTGGGAGGTGACCAGGTGACCGGCGTGGACTGTGTGAAGGGCATAGGTGCGTAGCCGTCGGGGAGCAGGACACACTCATCCCCAGATCTTGCTGGAGCAATCATTTTGCTTTAACAATTGGGAGAGGTTAAATTAAATAATTCAATGGGTAAGCAATCCGAAACGTAACTGTTCCACTGAGACACCCAGGACTGTATCGGGGGCCCCCGGCCACGGCCTCTCCTGGGGCCCCTGCAGGAGAAGCGCTGTCACCCAAAGCTGCCTGCCAGGCCCTCTGTGCCCAGCCCTTCGCCGAGCAGCTCACAGACACACGGGACGCGGCCCTGGGTCCCGGCCTCTCCTCACGGTGGGGCCGTGGGCTGCCCCCTCCCCCGGCCCTCGCCCTGGAGGAGGAAGAACCGGCCCTTTGTCTCCTGAGCTCTTGGCACCTCCGTGGGGGGGTCACCAGGCAACCCCCAGTGCGGAATGGCCCGGAAGGACCGCCGGCCTCACCCACGTGCACGGCCACAAAGAGCTTTTCAGGCGCCTCAGCCCTGGCGTCCTTGTCCCGCAGTGTCCTTCTTCGTGGTCAGCCTGGGGGGCACGCTGCTGGGGGTGGCCTTCGCCTTCCTGCTGTCGCTGGTGACCCGCTTCACCAAGCACGTGCGCATCATCGAGCCCGGCTTCGTCTTCGTCATCTCCTACCTGTCCTACCTGACGTCGGAGATGCTGTCCCTGTCGGCCATCCTGGCGTGAGTCCCCCTCCCAGGCCGGCGGCAGGGGCAGGTGCGGCCGGGCGTGTGGAGCGTGCCTGTGGGCCAGGACTCGAGGGCCGGCCTTTCCACGGCACGGTCCGTGGCTGGCCGCCGCGTGGCTCCGCGAGGGGGTGGTGAGGGCTCCAGCTGCCCCGCCATGCCGTCCTCTGCCCGTCCGCAGCCCGCGCCGAGGCAGGGAGGCCTGGGGCGCCCCCGCGTCTGCCCAGAGTTCCTGCGAGGCTGGCACAGAACAGCCTGCGGCAGCCGCCTCCAGGGCACCAGCTGGGGACTGACTCTCTCAGGGGGAACGCAGCCCAGCCGGGGGCCTGGGGACGGGCAGGGGCTGGGCCTCGGCCGCTGAGGTGTCCACGCCCGCCCACAGCATCACCTTCTGCGGCATCTGCTGCCAGAAGTACGTGAAGGCCAACATCTCGGAGCAGTCGGCCACCACTGTGCGCTACACCATGAAGATGCTGGCCAGCAGCGCCGAGACCATCATCTTTATGTTCCTGGGCATCTCGGCCGTGGACCCCCTCATCTGGACGTGGAACACGGCCTTCATCCTCCTGACGCTGGTCTTCATCTCCGTGTACCGGGCCATCGGTGAGCCGGGTGGTGGCCTGGCGCTTCCGTCTGCAGCTCCCGGGGAGCCGCCCGCCCCACAGCCCGGCCTGTGCCGGCCCCGCGAGAGTCCAGGCTTTCTCGTGGCCCTGCCCACGGGCAGAGAGGGACAAGATGGTGTCGGCCTGTGGGCTGGCGCAGAAGGTTCTGGAACCCAGAGGGAGCCCACCTGGCCTTCCACTGACTCACTCTGGATGTGGACCCCCAAGAACAGGGTCACTCAGGCAGGAGGGGGCACGAGGCAGGGCCCCACGTCCCAGCCAGCCTGTCCCCCGGGGCCGCGGGTGCGGTGCGGGTGCGCTGCGGGGGCGAGGCAGAAACACCTGCTCGAGGGGCGGCTCAGGCCTGTGCGGGGCCCGCGACCCACCTGCGGGGCTTGAGCGTGGCTCCAAGGGACGTGGCGGGGGACACCGTGGTCAGGGTGCCGCTGTCCCTCCACCCCCACGTGCTCGGCCACCGAGACGCTGCCCTGGAGGGGACCCTTAGGGGTGTGGCCCAGGGGACGCCGCGGGGGCTGGGCTGAGCGCTCCACCCCACAGGCGTGGTCCTCCAGACCTGGGTCCTGAACCGCTACCGCATGGTGCAGCTGGAGCTCATCGACCAGGTGGTCTTGTCCTACGGCGGCCTGCGTGGGGCGGTGGCCTACGCGCTCGTCGTGCTCCTGGACGAGAACCAGGTCAAGGAGAAGAACCTGTTCGTCAGCACCACCATCATCGTCGTCTTCTTCACTGTCATCCTCCAGGTACGCCGGGCGCCGCGCCAGGGCCTCCAGGCTCCAGACCCTAATTGGGTTTTGTAATTTTAGTAACTGGGAGCCGTTTTGTGGGTTTCCACGTGGCCCCACGTGGCCCCACAGGGAGGGAGCACAGCGTGACCTAAAATGTTCTCCCCGGGCGTGGCCAGCGCCTGTGGCCTGGTTCCCGTCTGGGGGGCACTCGTCTCGCCAAGGGCGGGGCCACACTGCCTTTGCTCTCGGCCAAGGGGCAAGTTGCTGGGGACCGGAGAGGACAGTCAGCGTGGCCTGCCCTGGGAGCAACTCTCACTGGGGCTGGGGCGGGGCTGGGGGCTGCCGGGCGTCACGGGACCCTCTTCCAGGGCCTGACCATCAAGCCCCTGGTGCAGTGGCTGAAGGTGAAGAAGAGTGAGCAGCGGCAGCCCAAGCTCAACGAGAAGCTGCACGGCCGGGTAGGTGGGGGAGGGGTGGAGCTGGGGGAGGGGCAGGCCTGGGGGAGGGGCGGGGCTTCAGGGAGGGGGCTGGGGAGGGGCTGGGGGATGGGCAGGGCTGTGGGGAGGGGTCTACAGGGAGGGGGCTGGGGGAAGGGCTGTGGGGAGGGGCTGCAGGGAG
The DNA here is from genome assembly GCA_028533085.1 of Varecia variegata. Taxonomy (NCBI): domain Eukaryota; kingdom Metazoa; phylum Chordata; class Mammalia; order Primates; family Lemuridae; genus Varecia; species Varecia variegata. Next base: position 175,895,742 of record CM052439.1, read on the forward strand.
GGGAGGGGCTGGGGGGCTGGGGCTGCCGGTGATGCGACCCCTCCCCCGTCCAGGCCTTCGACCACATCCTCTCGGCCATCGAGGACATATCGGGGCAGATCGGGCACAACTACCTCAGAGACAAGTACGCATCAGCAGCGCTTCCCGGGCTCAGAGCGATGCCCATTACTGGGGGCCGGTGAATTCTAAATTGTTAGGACATGGGGGGTGGAAATAGGGAGACGGAGGGTCCCCCGTGCTGTGAGCAGAGGAAGGGTGT
>CM052440.1:0-22165 GCA_028533085.1 Varecia variegata
ACAGCTGGGAATGAAACTGGGTTTTACCCCGGGCACAGATGGGCCCAGGAGGAGGTTCCTGAGTGTGACTAAGCTCAGTCAAGTGAAGAATCTCCATCAGGACAGACCACAGAAATGTTACTGTAAAATAGTTTTAAGAGGTTTATTCTGAGCCAAATTTGAGGTCCATGGCTCGGAGCCACTCCCAAGAAGTCCTTGCCTGGCTGGGTCACAGTTTGGTTTCACACATTTCAGGGAGACAGGTGTTACAGGTAAAGTCACAAATCAATACATGGAAGGTGGACATTGGTTTGGCCTGAAAAACGTGGGATATCTCAAAGTGGGGAAACGGGGATTACAGGTTATAGGTGGGTTTAAAGACTCTGACTTGTAATTCGTTAAAAAATGAAGCTTTGTCTAAAGGCTTGGAATGTTTTAAGATAAGGAGGCCCGCTAATCAGGGACAAGCCACTGGACATATACTTGTTGTGTAAATTGAGGACCTGCAGGAGAGACTAGCACAGCCTCAGGCCTGTCAGTGAGTCACCAAGGATGTTTCCAAGAAGGGAGGGGCATGAACAGGCAGGTCTGACCCCCCTCTTCATGGCCAGTAACTGTTTTAGGGCATCCACTTGGCCAGGAGGGGTCCATTCGGTCAGCAGGTGGGGGAGGGGGACTTAAGATTTTAGTTTAGTTGACAGAGACACCAACAGTAAAATCACACCTGTGTGGCCAGAGACTGTACCTGCCCCTCACCGAGCAAATTTTGGCAACCCCAATGTAATCCTCTCCCTTAACTAACTCCTGGACCTTTGGAGTTTCCCAGAAAAGATAGATTTTTTTACAAGACAAAGGATTTGAGATTCCGATCAGCCAGGGAGTTTTGACCTGCTCCGTTTCTGACCTGAGCCAATTCACTCCTCCTTAGCCAAGCTGGTGTCCCCCGCTCCGGAGAGGTCACTATGTTGATGCCGAACTTAGTGGGGACACCTGATGGGCACAGCGCATCACAGCCCAGAAGTCCTGGGTTCCAGCGATCCTCCCGCCTCAGCCTCCCGGGTAACTGGGACTGCAGGCGTCAGAGTTCCTGCCCCGGGGCTCGCCATCCCCCCACCTCCGTCGCCCCCCGGGCTCACCGTCCCACCCCCACCTGCCCCGGGACTCGCCACGCCCCCCCACACCTGCCCCGGGACTCGCCACGCCCCCCCACACCTGCCCTGGGACTCGCCACCCCCCTCCCACCCGCCGCGGGCTCGCGGCCCCTCCCTGAAAGCCCGAGAGCTCCCCTAGCTGGAGACGGATTTGAGCAGCTGCTTTTCTCCAGGTCTGTCCAGTTAAAAATTCCTTCCTTCCTTGGCAACCCTCGTCTCAATCACTGGATCTTTGTGCGAGGAGCAACTGGATCTAGACGCAAACCCCCTGCAGTTTGGCAACAGGAAGACTCTTCCAGAAGGTGCCGTTGCCACCAAGACCGCCAAGAAACCGCAGGGCCTGCACAAGCAGACCCCAGGGTCGGGACTGTGCACCCCGCGGGTGACAGAAAGAGCCGAGAGTTGGCGACAAAGGCCGGGGGGGACCACGGGAAGGGCCGAAGAGGTTTGGCGAAGAGAGCCGAAAGGCCTCGGGGAGGACCGAGTTCCGACGGAGAGGGCCGAGGATGGACGGAAACCACCGGGGGTTGAGGGAGAGAGCCGAACGACGGACGTGCGGCGGGGCGCTGCAGCCGAGGGTCCGAGGATCCAGGGAAAGAACGAAGGGCCGAAAGGAGACTGGCGGGGCGGCCGGCAGCGATGAGGGCGGGGACGGTAAGGAGGGCTGGGGGCGTGGCGGGGAGGGATTGACTGGGCGGGGCCAAGGTGACCCAGATTTCGGGAGAGCGGTAGGAAGGGAGGGGGCGGCTGAGCGGGGCAGAGGTGACCAGCTGTGCGGGGAGGTGGTGGGTGGCCCGCAGGGAGTGACTGGGTAGGGGCCCGTAGGACCAGGTGTGCAGGGTGGGGGGAGCTGTAGGGAGAGCTGGAGGTGGGGGTTACGGGAGGTGGGGGAGCGGGAGGGACTGACTGGGCAGGGGGTAGGGCGGACCAGGTGTGTGGGGTAGGGAGGAGCTCTAGGGAGGGTCGGAGGTGGGGGTTACAGGAGGTGGGGAAGCCTTAGAGAGGGGGGGTGGCCCAGAGGGAGTAACCAGGAGGCAGAGAGCCCCACTCTTAACCAGTGGGGTGCACACCCCTTGCACATCCCAGGCAGCTCCCTTGCCCAGGGCCCCTGCAGTGACACAAGACTGTGTGAGCTGGGAAGGGGAAGGGGGCTGCATGCAGGTTGCTCTTCTGAATTCAAGTGAAGTTTGGGGAAGACATTTGGATACAAAGCAGGAGAGGAGCCCTTTTCCCTACAGTTTTTGAGGTTTTTAACGCAACTCATCCCCCTCAGTACAGCACATGGTGTAGATGTAGCCACATTACACAGGGGCGAGCTCAGAGGAGTGAGACTTCAGGGTGGGAGACAGGAGCCTGGACGCGTCCAGAAATGACTGAGGCTACCTGTGTGGGCAGAGAGAGCCAACCCTGGTGTCCTACCCCCTTCCTCCTGCCTCCCACAGCTCCCGCTGGAATCGCCTCCTGGCCCGCAGCAGCAGCAGCGGCTCCAGCCTTCACACACGCGCTCTACACCTGACTACAAGGAAGAGATGGGGATGGCTGCTCCTCCCTCCCAGGTCAGCCCAGGAATTCCAGTGGCCCTCTGCTCATCACTTAGTCCTGTCCCCACCCTGGGATGTGCAGGAGCCAGGGAGAAAAAGCCTTCTTAGATGCCCTGCCCAGCGAGTTCCTCATCTCTTACAAAAAAGGAAGAAAGACATGCATTAAGGTAACTAAGTGGCTGTCACAGTCGCCCACACATTGGGACTCCTGGAAGAGTCCCCAGATGATCTGTGGTCTGAAGGCCAACATACAATTAAGAGAAACTCAAGTTGAAACATTATCTGTTTCCACCAATACTCCTTCCCTTTCCAACTTTTTGTTTTACGGATGAGTTACAATTTATACTCCCAAACCAGGCCAGCCACAAGACCACACTGACTTCTTCTCCACTTGAGGCCCTCTATTCTGAGTGCCTCTCAGTCAGTTCTAGAACTGGAAAATTGGTGGAGAAGAAGTGCGGTGTCAATGGGTTATTGGATACTTGCTCTTGCCTAATCTTACAGACAGCTCAGGCTCTCGCCTGCCCAAAACCAGACCCTTTAACACAGCGTTCCCAACCTTTTTGGCACCAGGGACTGGTTTCATGGAAGACAATTTTTGCACAGACCAGGGTGGGGGGGATGGTTCTGGGATGATTCAATTGCATTACATTTATTGTAATATATAGTGAAATAATTACACAACTAACAATAATGCAGAATCTAACGCTGCTGCTGATCTGCCAGAAGGTGGAGTTCAGGCGGTGATGCGAGCCATGGGGAGGGGCTGTAAATCCTGATGAATGAAGCAGCTCACCTACTGCTGTGCAGTCCAGTTCCTACTAGGCCATGGACCAGTACCGGGGGTTGGGGACCACAGCTTTACCACATTCAGCTCCTTTGTAGATACAAAACTCTTTTTTTTTTTTTTTTTTTTTTTTTGAGACAGAGTCTCACTCTGTTGACCAGGCTAGAGTGCCATGGCATCAGCCTAGCTCACAGCAACCTCAAACTCCTGGGCTTAAGCAATCCTACTGCCTCAGCCTCCTGAGTAGCTGGGACTGCAGGCATGCGCCACCATGCCTGGCTAATTTTTTCTATATATATTTTAGTTGGCCAGATAATTTCTTTCTATTTTTAGTAGAGACGGGGTCTCGCTCTTGCTCAGGCTGGGCTCGAACTCCTGACCTTGGGCAATCCACCCACCTCGGCCTCCCAGAGTGCCAGGATTACAGATGTGAGCCACCGCGCCCGGCCTACAAAACTCTTCAGGCAAGGGATTGTCTCAACTCCGTGCTGTCTCAAGGAGCATAAAACACTACCTGGCACAGGTGCCTCATCAACCTTATTGATTAAGTGAACCTCTGTAGTTTTATTTTATTGACCTTTGCTTGTGGAAATAATATAATGAACGAGAAAGCATTTTGTCAATTGAACTAAAAGACCTTTGAAGTGTCTTCAAAGGATCCTATCTGGTGGGCCCCCCAAATCTGCCAAGGCAACGAAGGCATCTGTAAACATATGCAGGACAGAGGCCAGACAAAACTCAGTCTGCCTCAGCCTCAAAGTGGCCTGGCAATCACAGGAATGGCGATGCGGGGTCTGTCCCAAACAAGGAAGTTAAGCTTTCAGCTGGAGGCACCACACTGCACTACAAAACCAAGTCCTGCCTCATCAAGAAAAATCAACCAACCCAGTCTTCCTAACATGCCAGGTGGTGAGTAACCCAAGAGCGAGTAGGATATTTGCCAGATTTCTAGAGGGCTATCCCTGACACCCCTCCTCCATGACCCTCCATATGCAAGCTATCACTATACCTCCCAAATAGCTCTCAAATCGTCAGTTCTCTCCCTTCACTGCTGCCATCCCCCGCCAGCACTGCTCCTGTATTTGTGCAGCAGCTTCCTCACCGCAACTAAAAGTGCAAATCTAGTCACAGGCTCCCTTTCCTTAACCCTTCAACAAGTACTCTGTTCTCAGGATAAAAAACAACCCCCCCCCCGTGTGGGCTGCAAGGTCTTGAATGCTGTGCCCCTGGTGGGTCTCTAGGCTCACCTGGAATAACGATCCCCTTCATTCCAGCCCCATGGGTCTTTCAGTTACAAAAGGCTTTTTGACCAGAAAGCCCGTGTGTAATGACTGTGAACTAAAATAAAGTCTTAAGCACCCCAGTTGACCCACTCTTGGCCAAGGGAACTCCACCACCACCACCACACAAACCTTAAAGCTGAGTTGCCAGACACGCCTAGTTATGCCCTGTCCCTTTTGGAGTTATTCTTTGTAAAAATAAGATACAAAATCATTAACAGGCCTAAAGCCATGTAAGATAAAGGTTAAACCACACCTGCAGGCCACCAATTTACTTAACAGATCACTTGAGTCTCCATACATGTCCGGTGGTTAGTCTATAATTAGCAGACTGCCTTAAAACATTCCAAGCCTTCATTTCTTTAACCAACTACAAATCAAACAATCTTAAAGATTCTTTATAGGAGGGTTTAAAACCCTCCTATAACCTGTAATCCCCACTTGGAGATGTCCTGCCTTCTCGGGCCAAACCAATGTATGCCTTCCATGTGTCGATTTATGACTTTATGTGTAATTCCTGTCTCCCTGAAACGTACAAACCGAACTGTAATCCAACCATGGTGAGGCCACTCGCTCAAGGCTTCTAGGACGTGGCTCTCCGGGCCATGATCGCTTGTATGCTGCTCAGAATAAACCTCTTTAAATTATCGTACAGAGTTTGGGTTTTTTTCTGTTGACAGGACTTTGCCCTGGTTTCGCCCAATTACCCACCGGAGCTCAGCATCCTGCCCCGTCAGCCTTCTCCCCTCTCCTTGGGTATTTTTCCGCAGAGGACTCCTTCGCGATTGTGCAGCCCTGTGGTCCGCATCTGTCTGTCCCACGGGAAGGGCCGCAGACCTCCCGGTCTGTCCCACGGGAGGCAGGCGCCCTACCCAGCAGCGGCCCCATCAGGCGCTCGCCGGTGGGTCGGGGCAGGCACCGCGGGCCGCCACAGCGGACCGGCCTCGCTCCCAACTCCTGCGCAGTCACGCTGCCTCGGCTCCTGGGGAACAAACGTCGACAGGTCGAGACGTTTGCTCAAATTTACCACACCCAAGAAGCACACAGGGGAGAAGGCTCCCGGTCGTTCGCCTCCCCCACCTGACGTGCCGCCCCTAACCTGGCCCCCGACCGAAGCCTCAGCACCTGCAGCCCAGCCCCCGCCACTCTTCTCGAGGCCTGCGGCCGCGTGAACCCCGCCTCTGTCCTGGGGCCCAAGCCCGCCCAAACCAGCCGGGGTCAGAGGTGCTGTCACCGGCCGCCTTCCGGCCAGGCACCGCGATAGGCAGCCTGCGGCCGGCTGGGTCTTTCAGGCCTTCGCGCGGGCAGCCCTGCTGGGGTCCTTGCGCGGTTGCGTAGCAGCTACAAGGACGCTGGCCGAGCCGGAAGCGGAGTGCGGCGGCGCGTGAGCCTGTGCCGGCTGGCGTGGTCCGAGACGCGGCGAGGTTCCAGGCGGCCGTGGGGTCCGAGGGGCCGCTGGCCGCGGGCAGGCTAACCCGCGGCGTCCCCGGTCTCTCCAGCCCTCGCCTGGGGCCGCATGTGAGGACGAATCCGCCTGGGTAGCTCAGCGTGTGGGAACCGCCCCTCGCCAGCGGTGCTTGGGGCCTGGGCGGAAGGGAGGGCCCGGTCGGGGGAAGGACGAGACGGGGGGTTCATGCGCCGGTGGTTGGGCCTCAAAATATTTGCCTAGTGAAACAGCTTGCCCGCTGGATCTCAAGGACGACGACAGCCATTGAAAGTCTTCGCGCAGGGAGCGATACGGCTGGGTTTGGCTTCAGACACCTCTCTCTGTCTACGAGGTAGAGGTGGAAGGTGCAGACCCCTCACCGTGCTTACCGTGTACCTGCCACTTCCCGGGAATTGCGCTGGAGGTCCCTGCCTATGCAGAGGCAATAGCTGTGCGGTGACCCCAGTCGGGGAAACTCAGGCTCCTTCTTGGCATTTCCGCCCCTTACCGTGTGCACACTTCTGTCATAGCCCCTACCACAGTAGACTCTGCCGTGATTGTGTCTCATATCCTCTGGTCCCGACGCACTGTCTGCTCATGGTGAATGCTCAGTAAGGTCCAGTCATTGTTGCTATGTTGTCATCATCTTATCATTTGTACCCAGCTAACTCACAGTCTGGACTATGGTACATTTATTAGGAATGTTTGCACAGTAGTATTTGGGTGTGAGGGGAGTAGAAGACAGCTAGAGATGATGTTACACTTAGATGCTGGCACTGGGTGGCTGCTGATGTACAGATGGTGACTGTGAGGAGCAGCATTTGGGTGGGCTAGACTGACATGGAGGGAAGCAGCCTGGGTGCAGATTCATTTTGGCATTAGCAGCATTTAGGAGGTATTGGAAGCTAGTAGAGGTTGAAATACCCCTGGAGAAGAGGGTTTGGGGAATACTCATGTTTGGGGTAGGGGGAGGGGGAGGCACGTGCTGGTTGCAGTAGGATGGAAAATGAAGGGGACGTGGGAGGCCTGAGGGCAGAGGATCAGGAACGTGGGTTAGGCATCTTTGGCTGTGTGGTCTGTGTCATTCAGTGATGAGAGCTTGGGCTTTTTGGCAGACGGTGTCTCGTATCAACCAGGTGACATAGGTACTAATTTTTGTTCGTGTTTCAGGAGTGAGAAAACTTTTATATGTTGAACTTGTAAAGTTTCAGCATGGCTTTAGAATGCCATCTCTCTAGGTGGGAGTAGGAGGTGTGGCTTGAGCATACCCACAGTGGGGAGATTCTGTAAGGGAAACCACCCTAAGAGGATCTCATGGGGCAAGGTTACAACCCCAAGGCTCAGCAGGTAGCAGCCAAGTTGGTGGTGAGTGAAGAAGGGTATGTGCCCTGGGACCCCTCTCTCACTGGCTCATTGGCTGTCCTGTGCAGGAAAAGGAAGAGACAGATTTGGTTGAGGGAACCTCTCATCTCTCTAACAGCAGCCTCTTGTTTCTCTTCCCAAACAGTGACAAGACCCCCTTCCTGGACCCCTCTCTACAGCTGGGAGTCAATGGCAGGAGACAGAACCAAACCCTATGAGCTGGACCAAGAGAAATACGATGCTGATGACAACGTGAAGATCATCTGCCTGGGAGACAGTGCAGTGGGCAAGTCCAAGTATGTTGGGATATTAGGGAAGAAAGGCCAGGCCCGGAGTGGGTCTGGGTCGTCAGAAAAGTCCTCCAGAGGCACAGAGGAGCATAGCTTCCATGGATGGTGAGGGGAGTAGTCTTGGCTGGAGCCCGGTCATGCCCAAGGGGAATCACATCAGCAGTTGTGTGTGTTCTTGGGGAGGGGACAAGTCACAGGACTGAGGAATTGGAGCATTTCCATAAGTCCTGACAGCTGTGGAGCAGGTGAGGATACTGTATGTGGTCTGTGGGCTGAGGAATTGCAAGGACAGGGGAGTGGGAATGAAGAGAGGAAAGTGACCACACAACTGATGACATATTGAATAAAGGTGATAAAGATGCTTTCTGGAGGGATTCACTGAGATTGAGAAGAGCAGATAGAAATGATGATTGACTGTAATCATTGTGAAGACTGGCTTATTCAGTGCGTAGAAGCACAGGTGTGGAACTCTCTACCTGGAGAGTTGAAGGGAGGCTCTGCAGTGCTTACCTCCATTTCTCACCTGTCTAGGTCTGGTGAAGGCACATTGTCCATTTCTGCCTTCGCAGGATGAGGGTAGACTTGCCCCCACCTAGAGGTTTGGTTTAGTCTTACCTCCCAAGTGCTCCAGGCCCACCCTATTTTCTGCTTTCATTTTTATTAACATAGCATTGGACTTGGATAGCCATGAATAATTCTCTAGGTGCTTTGCTGGTTTTGAGGCCACCTTCATGGATTCATACTCTCTCTCTCACTCTCTTCCCCACCCCACACTCAAACACCGCAGCTCTGGTTTAGTGTTTCACAGTTGCTTTGACCATCCTCAACAACATGCATATACAACAAAAATGAGGGTAGCTGTGGTAGTTTGGGGAGACTGCCCAATAAATAACACCCCCTCTGTCCCCACCTCAATTTCAAACCAACAAAGAGAAAATAGAAAAGGCAGGCCGGTGGAGAACAGATTGGCAGCTACATAACTCGTGGAGCTTTTGGAGGATATAGCTGGGTGTGAGACACCAGGTGGCCTGCCAACTCCGTGCTACCCAACCCCCAAGTTTAATGCTCGTCAATCATAAGCCTCATGTAAAACAATACCAAAAAAACAGTATCTACGTAGTTAACAGGACATCAAAGATTACCATAACATTGGCCTCCACAGCCACAGTATTTAGAAGACAAGCCAGTCCCCAGCCCCTAGCAGTATCTCAGGCAAAACATCCCAGATACAAACACCGGAGTGGGAACAGTGTATCTGAGGGAAGGTGAGTGGGTGAGAAAACCTTGGTTCAAGGTTTCATGGTCTTTCAATTTATTTCTCTCGTTTAATTTCTTTGGACTCAATTTTATGCCAGTTTTCATTTTCTCTAACCTGTGAATCTAACTCACTCGGGAGTGTTTCTCCCATCCTGTGGGTTGGCTTTGTCACTTTCTTGATAGTGTCCTTTGATGTATACAAGTTTGAAATTTAGAGGAAGTCCAACTTACCTTTTTTTCTCTTATTTCCTGTGCTTTTGGTGTCATATTTAAGGAATTATTCTAAATTCAAAGTCATGAAGATTTTCTCATATATTTTCTTCTAAGAGTTTTACAGTTTTAGTTAAGTTTAGTTCTTTGATCTTTTTATTTTTTTTTTTTTCTGAGACATAGTCTCACTCTGTTGCCCTGGGTAGAGTGCCATGGTGTCGTCATAGCTCACTACAGTCGCAAACTCGGGCTTAAGCAATCCTCTTGTCTCAGCCTCCTGAGTAGCTGGGACTACAGGTGCTTTAAACTGCACCCAGCTAATTTTTCTATTTTGGGTAGAGACAGGGTCTCATTATTTTCTTTTCTTTTCTTTTTTTTTTGAGACAGAGTCTGGCTCTGTTGCCCAGGCTAGAGTGCCGTGGGGTCAGCCTAGCTCACAGCAACCTCAAACTCCTGGGCTCAAGCAATCCTTCCGCCTCAGCCTCCCGAGTAGCTGGGACTACAGGCATGCGCCACCATGCCTGGCTAATTTTTTCTGTATATATTTTTAGTTGTTTGGCTAATTTCTATTTTTAATAGAGACGGGGTCTTGCTCTTGCTCGGGCTGGTCATGAACTCCCGACCTTGAGTGATCCTTCCGCCTTGGCCTCCCAGAGTGCTAGGATTACAGGTGTGAACCACTGTGCCTGACCCTTTGATCTATGTCAAGTTAACATTTTTATATGGTGTGAGGTAAGGATCCCTCTTGATTCTTGTACACGTGGATAACCAGTTTTCTGAGCACCATTTGTTGAAGAGACTCTCTTTTTCCCTCCGGGTCTCAAGCAATCCTCCCACCTAGGCCTCCCAAGTTGCTAGGATTATAGGCATGAGCCACCACACCTGGCCTTCTTGTTTGGCTTTTGCTCAGCTTCTTGACTGTATAGGTTTATGTCTTTTGCCAAATTAAAGAAGTTTTTAGACATTATTTTTTCTATTACTTTTTCAGCCCTGGTCTTATTCTTCTCCTCCTGAGATTCCAGTGAGACAGACGTGGTCTCGTAGACCCACAGGTCCCCAAGGCTCTGTTTATTTTTTGCCAGTTTCTTTTCCTACTCTTGTTCATGGCAGGTAATTTCTTTTGTTCTGTTCTAAAGTTCAGTGATTCTTTCCTCTGTCCTCTCCATCCTACCATGAGCCCATCCAGTAAATTTTTCATTTTCGTTATTGTATTTCCAGATGTTTTAAAAATTCTGCTGGGTTCTTCTTTCTATCTTCTATTTCTTAGCTGAAAAATAGTCTCTTTGCTGAAACTCTGTTTCTTTGCTCAGACTGTCTATATTTTCATTTTTTTCAAGCACATCTGTAGTTTCTCAGTGCAGCATTTTTATGACAGCTGCTCTAAGAGCTTTGTCAGATCATTGTAACATCTGTGTCATCTCTAGAAGTCTGTTGATTTTCTTTTCTCGCTCAGCTTGAGATCTTCCTGGTTTTTGATATGACGAATAATTGTCTGTTGAAACTTGGACATTTTGAGTATCATATTATGAGCCTCTGACTCTTACTCAAGCCTTCTGTTTAGCTGGCTTTTTTTTGCTTTTTTTTTTTTTGTGGAGTTGGGATCTTGCTCAGGCTGGTCTCAGGCTGGTCTCAAACTCGCCTCAAGTGATTCTCTGGCCTCGGCCTCCTAAGGTGCTAGGATTGCAGCCGCGAGCCACCGCGCCTGGCCCTGTTTAGCTGGCTGCTTCTGTGGCACCACTTCAGCAGGGGCGGCCCCCACCCATACCCACCATCCCCATCACTGTCGGGGGTACAGTGCACCCTCTGTTGACACTGGGTGGGGGCCTCGTTACTGTCTGACAGAGATGAAAGTTTTGGCTCTGGTCGGGCTTCTGTGACACCAGCCCCGATGGGAGTGTTGTTGGGTGCCTTGTTGTGGCCTCGGCCTTTATAGGTGGGGCTGCGATTTTTCCATTGTGTTTGGATGGTGGTTGTAGTCTAAATGTTTTCTGTCCCGACGCGCTCACCCTTGCCTGTTCCTTTGGTTGGAGAGAACAGTCTGGTGGTGTTTTGGGGGGTTCTGTTGTCTATGACCATTGGTGTATCTGCTTCTCCAGCCCCAGATCTGGGATGTCTGAGGCACAAAGAAAACCCAGGGAACTTAGCGCTGTGTCGTTCCTTGGGTGCCTTGATCCCTAACTCATCTGCCTTCTATTTTCCAGATTCTTCTATTTGATTTCTATGTTGTGTAGAGGTTTTAATTGTCCTGAGGGGAGTAGGAAAAGTACATTTACCTTTTCCCATAAGCAGAAATTATTACTATATGGAACTTTTGTATTTTCAATCTTGACTATTTCTTAAGTATCCTTTATGATTTCTTTTCTAACCTATAAGATATTTAAAAGTAGTTTTTATATGTTTGATTATCTCTTAATTTTATAATATAGACTTGTTGAAATTTAGTTTGGGGTATCTAATCATAACTAATTGCATTCTGGTCAGAGGACATGATCTGACATCTTTGGAGGGAATTTTTTTTTTAGATTGACTGCATGGTCTAATTGGTGGTCATTGGTTAGGAAAGCCAGAAAAGGATGTGTTTCTCTCATTGCATGCAGGGATATGTACTAAATCTGGCTCATTAACTGCTCACATTCATCCACTCAAATATCGAGTGAGCACCGCTATCCCTTTGGCTCCGTCCTGTCACTGGGGTTGCAGCAGTGAACTACAAATTCAAAACCTGCTCTCGTGGACATTCCATTTAAATCGAGAGAGAAAGACAGCAAATAAGTAAAATACTTAATATTTCAGCTGGTGTTATGTGCAGTGCAGGGTTGCTGAGGGTGGTCTCACTGCTTGGGGGACACTTGAGCAAAGCCCTGAAGGATCTGCAGAGTTTGGGGGAAATGGCTTTTGGGTGTAGGACACAGCCTTCCTGGCCTCAGTTTTCCTGTGTATAAAGTGGGGATCATTTTATGTGCAGTGTTGTGCTGAGGTGGGAATAACGGATCTGAGAGCCTCACATGGCCGGTCGGATACTCACAGTGATGGGAGCTGTTTTATGACGAGGGGCTGGTAATGGTGATTCCCAGGCTTGACCTGCAAATGGGCTATGGGATGAGTGGGGAAGAGGAGTGGCTTCCAGGTTGTCAGCTTGGGGGTGACAAACTAGGGGGCAGGGGGAGACAGGGATGTCACCTGACCATTGTGCGTGTTCTCCTTCCAGACTCATGGAGAGATTTCTCATGGATGGATTGTATCCTTTAAAATTTGAAATGCCCCTTGTTCCTGGGGTGCCCCTTGTTCCTGGGGTGCTCTTTGTTCCTGGGGTCTTCCCACACTCATGTGTCTCTACCCCACTGCCCACCCCTTTGCACCAGCAGTCCAGGCAGGGATGGATGAGTGAATACACGGGTTTCATTCACTCTGGTTTCTTGCCGACTAACCCACGTCACATCACACAGTCAGTGCTGTACATTTTGGAGCTTATGCGTGTTTCGATTTGTTTTATATTAGGAAGGCAGTAGAATAGCTAACAGCACCTGATCTGATGAAATGCCTGTATTCAAACTCCACCTCCTCCTCCTCAGTAGCTTCTGATCTTGGGCAAGTCACTTAGCCTCTCTGACCTCAAAGGTTGGGCCCCCAATATTTAAAAAATCTCTGATATAAATGAACATGGTAAACTATGAGGTGCGAGTGCCTCCTTCCTCCCATGAATTGTTATATTGTGCAGGTTTGGAGTGAGTTCCTCCCAGCAACTGGGAGGTTTTTAAAAGGCTTCCCCGGTAGATCCACTGAGAACCGTAGGTAAGAAGAGCCCCTGGGCCCTGTTGCTCCCTGCCGTAGGCCCAGCACCCCAAAGCTGACGGCAGTCACCCTGGGATCTGAGTAGATCTTGCCCCACCGTGTACCACGTGACCCTGTGCGCCCAGCACACCTGCATCGTCTCAGCCTTGCTAATGAAGCCCGGCATTGTGCAGCTTCAGTGGGCATCACCCCCAGGCTTTTGTTAGGGTTTCATATACAGGCCAACTGCACTTTATAAACTCTGGCTTGTAGGAGCTTTTCTCTCCAGAATGATGATGTTGCTATCTAGGGTTAGAGTTTCCTTTCTAGAAGAGCACCATCCATGAAGGAGCTGGAGCACCCTCAGTTAACATTTTCCAACTACATGATGTTGTTTACGACACCTCCTTTGTAAAATTCTGATTTACCTCCGACTTAGATGGCCAGGACTCACTCCCAGTTCCCCACCACCATCCGTCCATGGAGCTTATGCAGTGGTATTTGAAGCTGATCCTCTGTCCGCAGCATTCATTTCATTTAAAATATAAGTAACTACAAAAAGAAAAGGAAGGCGAGGATCCGTTTCATCACCCCAAACTCCCCTGCTGCCAGCTTCTTCCTTGCCTCCCCTTTTGTTGGTTTTTGCTCCTTAACCTGAATGCAGTCAGCCACAGCAGCTGTCCACGTACGCCCTCACCCTGTATAAGCACACGGCCACGGTAGATGGCAAGACCATTCTTGTGGGTGAGCATCGTGGGGCCAGGCCATGCCGACCCTCATGGGGGAGGAAATGGGAGAGGAGGGGAGATGGGAAAAGGTCCATGGGAGAGAGTCAGGGGGAAGAAATGAGACCCCAGGTGGGATCAAGGGGTGATCAGGAGGAGCCAGGAGTCAGGAGCCAGGAGGCCAGGGAGGGTGGAATGAGCCACACGGGGCTCATTCCAGCCCTCTGACGTGGCGTCCAGGCCAGGACAGGGTTCAGAAAAGTGGAAGCCAGTTGGCTATGCCTGCCAGAGGGAAGAGGAACAGAGAGAGAGGCCTTTGACAAGGCAGTAGCTTTCCTAGTTTCGTGGGTTCTCATTCAGCCAGTCTAAAGAAATAACAAATGTGGTCAAAACATTATCTCCACACAGGGTTTTGACCTTCTCCTTGGCCAGGCCACTCAGCTGGCCTGACTGTCTACCATCTGTAGTCGGCATACATGGGAAGTCAGATTACTCTTGACCTTGGGGGCCTGCGTCTTATGTGTGGGCATGAGGGGAGCCTACCTTCTCCTCCCCAGGCTTCCTCTCTGCGTTGTCCTCCCTCCTGGTCCCCGGCCCAGGTCCTCCCTTGCACACTGGTGCACACACACCTCTCACGGCACACCCAGGTGAACTGTGTCTTGAGGACACACGTGTGGAGCTGTGTGGTCTCCATTCCTCCCTGTGCTCCCCACACACACTCACACACATGCGTTGGGGTTTGTGCCACATGTGTGTTGTATCTCTGCACAGAAATGCTCAGGGCATGTGTTTCTCTCTGCCCTCCAGCCCCCGTCAGGCAGTCAGAGCTTGTTCTCGTTGCAGACTTTTGGGACACGGCAGGCCAGGAGCGGTTCCAGAGCATGCACGCCTCCTACTACCACAAGGCCCATGCCTGCATCATGGTATGAGACCGGGTGGGCGGTGGGCGAGTCCGGGCTGAGGGGTGAGGGGCCTGGCAGCCCTGAGCTGCCAACCGTACCTTGGTGCTGTGAGAAGGGGTCAGGGCCGCCAAGGGAAGCTGCAAACCGCACATGCTCTCCGGAGCTTCTAGGTGAGAATGGAGCAGGTGACGTCTCTCCTGGTGGGGAGGGTGAAGAAAAGGTAAAGAACTGCCGGACCAGGGGGCTCAGCAAGCTCAGGGCTTCCACATCAGCTATAGCGTCCAGGAGGCAAACGTGGCTGAGGCCGGGCCACAGTCCTGGAAGGAGCCCACCCTCTCAGAGAAGCTCGCGGGGCCTCGCTCAACCGGTGCCTGCAGCTTTTCTCTGAAGGCAGAGCTGAGGCTGAGCAGACCCAGCGGTTCCCAGGGAACTTTGCCTCCCAGCCTCTCATTTGCTTTCTGGGACACAGTCCTCAAGGTTGTACCCCAGTGGCCAGCATGTAGTAAGTGCCACAGGAGTACCTGCCACAGCTGTGGGAAAGGCAAGAAAGGAGAAGAGAATCCTTCAGAAGTTCCCACACGTGCATTCCCGGGCTTGGTTTTCAGGCCACTGCTTTTAGGGGCTGAAAGGAGCATGCTTTTTTTTTTTTTTTTTTTGGTCCACTTACAGACATTTTCATGACTATCAGCCATCTATAATGCACGAAGTAATAGCCTGGTTTTCTGAATTATGAACCCTAGCAATTGTCACTAAGTAAAAACCCCAGTCACTCAAACTTCTTCGAACAGCATTCAAGGTCCTGCTTTAATATGAAAGCCCAAACTTGGTGACACAAAACCACCATTTTCTGATGAGTCAGGAATCCACAATGTCTGAGTTCACAGCTAAGTAGACCCGAGGCTGGATCCCAGGCTGAGCCAGCTGGCGCGTCTCCACACACACTGGCCGTTGGCTGGGACATCGGCGGTTCTGTGCCGTGTGTCTCTGTGCAGTTTGTCACGTGGGCTGGTTTGGGCTTGCTCTCTGAGTGGCAGCCAGATCCCAACACAAAGCACCCAAAGAGAACCAGGTGGGAGCCGTATTTCCTTTCATGGCCGAGCCCTGGAGTTACTTGGCCTCACTCTGGCCGTAGTCACAGAGGGGAGAAGCAGATAACACCTCTCAGTGGGGGGCCGGTCACGTGCTAAGAAGAGCACGTGGGGTGGATGATTTGCCCACGTTGTTGGTGTATAAAGTCTGCCGTGGCACCCACGGCATTTAGGTTCCAGCCTTGCCTCCCACCTAGTGACTGTCTGCAGCATGTGCGGCCTCACCGTGGCACTGAGGGATGCACAGCTGAGCAGAGGTTCTTCCAGCTGTGAGGAGCGACAGCGGAGGACCCCAGCAGGAGCTGGTCTGTTCTGCCCACTGTTGCCTGCACCTCTGCACGTCCTTCTGCTTGTCCCTCGGCCCCTCCCACGGTCACGCCCTTCACTCGACACTGCTCGTTTCTCAGGCCTTGCCCTTTGCCACCCACTCGGTGAGCCTCCTCTGATGTCTGTCACTAAAATTCCTCCTTCCCGTGTGTGCCCACAACACTCTGACCACTGCTAGCACGTGAATTCTGTGTGTGACGTGCGTGTGCAGGGTGCCAGGGTGGAAAGACGCAGTGTGGCCCCCAGCAGCTCACCAGTGGGCAGCGCAGATACCAGTGCCGAGGACGGTGAGGGTTCTTCCCTGCCGACCCTTTGCAGATAGTAAAGGCAGGAGCTCCTCGCCTGATTCCTGCCACTGCCCCTTAAGCACAAATTCCCTTGAAAATTGCCAAAAATTTTGATATTATGGGGTGCTAAACAAAAGAGGATGGTGGGGTACGGCACATGGGGGCAGTGTGCTGCAGAAGTCTGACCCTCAGGAACTGGAAAGGTTAGTCCTAGCTGTTCAGTCTCACACCTGCTCTGGCATGGGGTATTCTGAACTCACCTCTTAGCTCAGAGGAGCCTCCTCCTGCCTTTGATGCATCTCCATCGGTTCCTCTCAGACTGTCTTATGAGGACTGGGGACATCTTCCCTGCCGGCGTCCCTGTACCTGCAGGTGCTGCCACCAGCGCCGTCTGCTGCCCGGGGCCTGGCAGGTGGGAAGCCCTCACCTGACCCCTGGGGCGCTGATGGTCACAGAGGGAGTCAGGACTCCACCCCCACCATGGAACCTTGCGGCAGGGATGCTGCTCGTTCTAGCCCGCTCCTTCCGCTGTGCAGAACACGGAAAGGGTGCTCAGGAAACCAGGCCTGGACAGAAGGTGCCTACAAGTTTCATTCCGAGCATGCTTTATCAGAAGTCTTCACTGGGAATTCAAGACAATGTATTTACTTGTTGAAATTGGGCCTGGTGAGCACCATGGAAGAAATTGCAGGCAGATTTCCTGCTGCCTTTCGAGGTGTTGGCTGGGGACGCGGGCAAGCCCCCAGACCTGAGCTGAGACCGTGTCTCTCGCACGAAGGGCTGGGTGATTTTGAAGTGAAGTCAGCCGTTCCAGCAGTTTCGGGGCTGTTGTCCCTAACCTTGGTGTACTAGGGCGGTTTGGACCTGCGACTGTTCTAGAGGGCTGCTCTCGTGACCCCTGCAGCAGCAGCTCAGGACTGTCTCAAGGGTCCTACCCTAGAGCTGGTCTGCAGTGCTCGTGCTTCGTGCTGATGTTTTAAAATAGGTAAAAACGTTAAAGTGTAAAAGTAACAAAATTACAGGCTACAAATAACAAAAGATAAAAATTACTTTTAGAAAGTTTAAAGAATGAACAGAAGATTAACAAAAGCCTAAAATTAAATCAATAGTAACTAAAAGAAAACTCTAGAAATACTGGTATTTATTACAAAGGAGTTTTAGAATAATTTAAGCAAAAATAAGAATAAAAAAAGAAGTTTGACAATTTTTAACAGATTATATTGATTATTAAGTTGATTTGATTTATAGTTGTTAAAGTAGGTAAATGAGATTAGATGACAAGATAACAAAAAAGGAGTAAGATTTTTAAAAGCACGTTTGGATCCAGAGGTTCCAGGGGGCTGCTTCCCTGGGAAGGGCAGGCACAGACCCTGTGGCGAGAGGGACTGCACTTCAGAGCGTGTGTCTGAGTCCCCAAGACTGTGGCACGCGCCCGTGCTCACCTGCCTAGGGGTGTGAGTCACCTGGAGGTAGAATGCAGACGCACTGACATACCTGAGCTGTCTTCCTTCCTTTGCCCTTTGCAGGTGTTCGATGTGCAGAGAAAAGTCACCTATAAGAACCTGAGCACCTGGTACACAGAGCTTCGGGAGTTCAGGCCAGAGATCCCGTGCATCGTAGTGGCCAATAAAATTGATGGTGGGGCCATCCTTGTCCCCGTGCGTCAGCGACTCATGGGGACCCACCACCCCACACTTCCTCCTCCTCCTCTCTTGGGGAGGGCAGCCATCAGGGATCAGTCCTCCTTCCCGAGAATCGAGGCGTGGTTGCTTGCATCACTCTTTCCTTGTAAAGATGCCAACTGAACCGACCCGCCCTCCTCCCAGGACACGGCTCCCTACTTCCTGAACTCTCTAGGACATGTTCCTTGACCCCTGCCTTTCCCACTGTTTGGAATGGGGGCCTCCAGTGACTCGTCCTCCAAACCCCTCTCTCTTTCCCTTGATGGACAGGCCAATTTCCTGTCTTTTCTCTACAGCAGACATAAAGGTGACCCAAAAAAGCTTCAGTTTTGCCAGGAAGTTCTCCCTGCCCCTGTACTTTGTCTCAGCTGCTGACGGTACCAATGTCGTGAAGGTATGGTAGACTGCAGAGGTCACCTGGTGAGGTTGGGGCGCCAGGGGGTCCAGTTACCGGGGAAGCTATGCAGAGAAGGGTTGGCTGCAGGCATGTGGGAGAGAACGGGGACGGTGAGGGGTGTGTGCAGCAGCGAGGGGAGAGGGTGACGGGCCAGTGCTTGGTGCGGCCAAATGCCATTGAACATGTGTGGGGTCAGGGTGATGGAAAGAAGGTGCGTTGAGGGGTGAGCTTGCTGATTTTAGAGGTGGAGTATTACATGGACTAATGGTGGGGCCTATGGGTGCAGCCAGGTGGAGTCCAGGGCTCCTACCCACCACTCCGCTTTACCCCCCAGCTCTTCAATGATGCGATCCGACTGGCCGTGTCTTACAAGCAGAACTCCCAGGATTTCATGGACGAGGTTTTGCAGGAGCTTGAGGTAGGTCAGGTCCATGTGTCAGATGGGATAGAAAAAACAGGACTTCTCTTCAGAAATAATGGACTATAACCCAGTGTAGTAGCTCTTGCCTACATCCGCCACCCCAAAACGTATCAGGGATACAGCTGGGCAAATGCAGGGCCAGGCCTCACCTGAAACCTTGTCCACAGAACTTCAAACTGGAACAGAAGGAGGATGTGCCAGACCAGGAGCAGAGGGGCAGCATTGAGCGCCCGTCAGAGGAGGCGGCCTCTGCCTGCAGCTGATGAGCTGGGACTGGGGCCCCTGTCCAAATGCCCGTCCCTTCAGCAGCCTCCAGTTCTGCATGGAGACACCTCCAGGCCCTGCCTTGTTCTACCTCCTGTAAACCTGCCCATCCCATTTGCCCGGCTCGTGATACAGGGATGAGGTCAGCACCGTAAACTCTGGATAGGTGTGAGAGGTCCACACTGACCTCCGTGAAGCAGGATTAGCAATCAGTGTCGCTAACACCTTCCCCACGCCCTGCTCCCCAGGCTAGACGGCGAAGAGAATCAGGGAACATGCTTGGGTGTCTCTTTAATAAAAGGAAATTTAGCTCATTGGTTTCTTTCTTCCTAGAACTGACCTCAGGGACTATTCCTTACGCTTCTGCTGAGGCAGCGGTTGGTTGGCCCTCTTCCCACCCCCACAGACTCCGGGGCCCCCACCCTTTTCCCACATGATCTCCCATCCTTTTCCCACTTGAGTTGCCCCACCATCTTTATTTTAAAATGTTCTTGAGCAGACAGCTGTTCATTCCAGATTTTTGAGACTCTACTTCAGGAGCCCTTCTAGGTGAGAGCGAGACCACAGGAACGGGCTTCCCATTGGAGCTGAGTGAAACCCAGAGACAGGTCTAGCCTAGTGAAGCACAAGCACTGGTGAACATCGGGTCAATACGGCGACACCACAGGACACCCGCTTGGATACAAGAAATTACCTTTAAGAAGAGCTTCCTTTAAAACCCCTACTTCAGTGTAGGCGGCTGTGCTGTCATTGTCCCGAGGGCTAGATGGACACCGGGCCCCTGTGGGGGCCCAAGGACCGCAGGGCGGCCGTCTGCCTTCCACTGCCCTCCAGTACTTGTGGTTGGCTCGTGTGTTTTTATGATCGTTTTGTGCATCATTTGCATTGTTTTCATTAATTTATTTTGTTTTTATTGTTTCCTTTTTCACAATAAAGGTTGACTTATGCAAACATTGAGTTCATGTGTGTGTTTTGTAGGTCTGAAATGTACTAAGCAAAAAGACACAGAAGAATTCACAGATCATGCAGCACAGTAATGAGGGGAAGCTGCCTTGATCTGTGATGGGGTAGCTCAGGTCAGCTCTTGATTTACTGCGATAGAGACCATTTCAGTGGAATTTAGTGTTTTAAAAAGAGTAAGTGTTACATTGGGAGCCCAAGAACAAATGTTTCCCCTTTACTTTAGTGATACATGTTCGGTGTAAGGTATTTCACCTGACCAGGGGTTTCCAGGAATGTATTACCCTGATGAGGTGGGATTTAGAGAAAAACCCAAAAACGTTAGTTATTGTAAATGACTAATAAGTATTTCTCTAAAATACAACAGGTTTGTTGAGATAGAATTCACATACAAGGACACCTCCTCATTTGCCGGCAAATTAATAAACCTCTCTTTCCTTCTCAAGCCGCTTGTCCATGTTCTTCTGATGCAGCCTCAGGGACAAATGCCGAACTTTCAGCAACAGAATTTGGGGTCCCCAGGTGGGCCATCGGTACCCCAGTGGGACGGCACCCACGACTGCTGGGAGAGGCAGGGAGCAGCCCCGGGTCAAAGCCGTGGGTCTTCACAGGTAGGAGCAACTTCTTTTCCAGGTGACAGAGCAAGGCACGGCCCCAGCAGTTGCCAGAACGTTTTTAGCTCTGGGGAACCCCCTTCTCTGTCTCCCTGAAGTGGATGCAGCTCCCCACAACCTGAGCTGAGTTGAGGAGAAGGAAACAGACCTGGGAAATGTCCGGGTCTTCTCTTTGTTGAGCAAGTTCCCTGGGCTGCACCCCAAGACCCCGATTCCACCCATTCGGGAGGTTTGCATACCTTCCTGTTGATTTGTTTTGAGGCGCCTTTTGGGGGTGGGAGTCGTGAGGTTGAGTCGAACTAGGAAACCTGGTTTGGATTCATAGCTCTTTTGCAGTTCCCAGGGAACAGGGGGACTAGGCCACCTATTTGGGGAGAGCTTTGAACCTTCCAGTTGGGGTGGCATTTGCCCCCTTTGGATTCCTATTTGTTTGACAGGCCCAGTTTTGCATTGAGGATCCCCTGTGTTGTCTGTTGTTTATGAGTTTTGTTGCAACATAAGAAAGCCTCATCTCCCATTTGATTGATAGGCTGTGGCATTTTAGATTGATTCTGTTGGGAATTCCCTATATTTGTGTTTGCTAAAGATTATTCTCTGGAATGTGAGGAAAAGTAGTGGTTGATGGTTCTTGGCTTATTCCTAGGAATTTGTTGTTTGGATCCTAATTTTGGTTTGGAGGTACATTTTAACGGGTCTTCTGCATTGGCTCTTCACCCCAAAATTAATCTCAATTTGGGCCTTTTTGTGCTTTTGTGAAAGGGGAAACCAAACTGTCTTGTTTATAGAGAAATGAGAGCCTGAGTTATACGTGAGAGGGTGGGAACAACTCAGTGGTGACACACTGTGGAGTCCCACCAGCAATCAGCACACTCTGATCCACTGCCCTGACCCTAGACCACATAGGAATGGGAAACAAATCCTTCAAGGCCGGGCGCGGTGGCTCACGCCTGTAATCCGAGCACTCTGGGAGGCCGAGGTGGGTGGATCGCTCAAGGTCAGGAGTTCGAGACCAGCCTGAGCAAGAGCAAGACCCCATCTCTATTAAAAAAATAGAAAGAAATTATCTGGCCAACTAAAAATATGTATATAGAAAAAATTAGCCGGACATGGTGGCGGATGCCTGTAGTCCCAGCTACTCGGGAGGCTGAGGCAGTAGGATTGCTTGAGCCCAGGAGTTTGAGGTTGCTGTGAGCTAGGCTGACGCCACGGCACTCACTCTAGCCTGGGTAACAGAGCGAGACTCTGTCTCAAAATAAAAAAAGGAAAGACAAGGCTGGGCATGGTGGCTCACGCCTGTAATCCTAGCACTCTGGGAGACCAAGGTGGGAGGATCGCTCGAGGTCAGGAGTTCAAGACCAGGTCTGAGCAAGAACGAGACCCCTGTCTCTACTAAAAAAAAAAAAAAAAAAATAGAAAGAAATTAGCTGGACAACTAAAAATATAT
>CM052440.1:22665-65399 GCA_028533085.1 Varecia variegata
AAAAAAAAAAAAAAAAAAAAGAACTAATGATGCAGACCATCATTTCATGTGCTTATGAGACATTTGTATACAGTACTTTCTTTGGAGAAATGTATATTAAAGACCTTTGCCCATTCTTCAACTGGGTGGTTTTTGTTGTTGAGTTATAGGAATTCTTTATATATGCTGGATAATAAATGCTTATCAGAAATATGACATGCAAACATTTTCTCCCTTTCTGTGAGTTGTCTTTTCACTCTCTTGATAGTGTCCCTGGATGCACAA
The DNA here is from genome assembly GCA_028533085.1 of Varecia variegata. Taxonomy (NCBI): domain Eukaryota; kingdom Metazoa; phylum Chordata; class Mammalia; order Primates; family Lemuridae; genus Varecia; species Varecia variegata. The sequence goes on from CM052440.1 coordinate 22,930, forward strand.
AATTATTTAATTTTGATGAAGTGCAGTTTACCTATTTTTTTTCTTTTGTTGGCTGTGTTTTTGGTGTCATATTTAAGAAATCATTGCCAAGTCCAAGGTCATGAAGATTTTTCCCTGTATTTTCTTCTACAGGTTTTATACTTTTAGCACTTAAGTTTAGGTCTTTGTTTGCCATTAATTTTTTTCATCTAGTGTAAGGTAAGGATCCAACTTCTCTCTTGTTTATGGATATCCAGTGTTCCCAGCACTATTTGTTGAAAAGGTTATACTGTTCCTATTGAATGGTCCTGACACCCTGGTCAAAAATCAATTGACTATGTATATGTGGTTTTATTTATGGGCTATTATATTCCATTGGTCTATAATGGATTTTACAGAACAAATCCTTTATTGAAAGGAAGTTCAGATTTGGTCAAGGGGCTGCACTTGGTGTTCTGGAGGCCACATGTCAGCCTAGCTCACAGCAACCTCAAACTCTTGGGCTCAAGTAATCTTTCTGCTTCAGCTTCCAGAGTAGCTGGGACTATAGGCATGCGCCACCATGCCCAGCTAATTTTTTCTATATATATATATTTTTAGCTGTGCAAATCATTTCTTTCTATTTTTTTTTTTTAGTGGAGACATGGTCTCGCTCTTGCTCAGGCTGGTCTCGAACTCCTGACCTCGAGCGATCCTCCTACCTCGGCCTCCCAGAGTGCTAGAATTATAGGCGTGAGCCACCGCTCCTGGCCTTTCTTTTTTAAGATTGTTTTGGCTGCTTGGGGTCCCTTGAAATGCCATACAAATTTTAGGGTATATTTTTCTGTTTGTACAAAAAAAAAAAAAAACCCTTGGGATTTTGATAGGAATTGCATTGACTCTGTAGATTGCTTTGGGTAGTGTTATCTACCTAACAATGTTATGTCTTCATTTTCATGAATAGGATGTCTTTCTATTTATTTAGGTCTTGTTTAATTTCTTTCAACAAAATTTTGTAGTTTTCAGTGTTAAGTCTTTTGACTCCTTGGTTAAATTTATTAAGTATTTTCTTCTTTTTTATGCTATTGTAAAAGGAATTGTTTAAGTTCCTTTTCATATTGCTCATTGCTAATGTATAGAAATACAATTGATTTTTGTATGTTCACTTTATATGCTACAACTTTGCTGAATTTGTTTATTAGTTCTAGTACGTTTTTTGTGGATTCTTTAGGGTTTTTCACAAATAAGATCCTGTCATCTGTGAACAGAGGTAATTTTACTTCTTCCTTTTCAATTTGGAAGACATTTCTTTTTCTTGCCTAAGAATACTGACTAGAATTTCCAGTACCATGTTAATTAAAGTTGCAATACTGGGCATTCTTGTCCTTTTCCTGACCTTAGGGAACAAGCTTTCAGTCTTTTAACGTTGAGTATGATGTTAGCTGTGGGTGTTTTATATATGGACTTTATCATGTTGAGGAAGTTCACTTCTATTCCCAGTATTGAATGCTTTTTTTTTTCATGAGAGGATTTGGATTTTGTCAAATGCTCTTTCTGCATCAATTGAGATGAGCATGGTTTTTTTTTCCCTTCATTCTGTCAATGTAATACATTGTATCAATTGGTTTTTGTGTGTTGAGCCACCCTTACATTCCTGGGATAAGTCCCATATAGTCACAGTTTACGATTATCTTAGTATGCTACTGAATTTGGTTTGTTAATAGTCTGTTGAAGATTCTACATCTATATTCATAAGGGATATTGGCCTATAGTTGTTTTTTCTTACAGTGTCTTTGTCTGGCTTTGGTGTCAAGATAGCATTGGCCTCACAGAACGACTTAGGAAGTAGTCGCTCCTCTTCTAATGTTTTCAAGACTTTGAGAAGGGACGGTGCTAATTCTTCTCTACGTATTGGGTAGATTTCACCAGCGATGCCGTCTGGTCCTCGGCGTTTCTTTGTTGTGACGTGTTTGATTATTGACTCTCTCTCTTTCTTGTCACAGGTCTATTCAGATTTACTATTTCTTCCTGAGTCCATTTTGGCACGTGGTGTATTTCTAGGAATGTGTCCACCTCATTTAGGTCATCTCAGTTGTTGACATACAATTGTCCATAATATTCTCTTATGGTACTTTTTATTTCTACAAAATTGGTAGTAATGTCCCCACTTTCCTTTTTCATTTTGTTCAGTTGAGGCTTTTCTCTTTTATTCTTAGTCAACTTAGCTAACAATTTGTCCCTTTTGTTGTTCTTTTCAAAGAACCAACTTTTGGTTTTGTTAACTCTCCCTGTTATTTTTCTAGTCTCCACACTAACCCTTATTATTTCCTTTCTTCTGCTAACTTTGGGGTTTTTTTGCTCTTCTTTTCTAGATCCTTCAGGCATCCAATTGGATTATTGATTTGAGATCCTATTTTTTAATGAGGCATATAGAGCTAAACATTTTGCTCTTAGTACTCTACTTTTATGGTATCCCATAAGTTTTAGTGTATTGTGTTTCGTCTTCATTCACCTCCAGGCATTGTCTAATTTCCCTTGTGATTATTCTTTGACCCACTAGTTTTTTAAGAAGATACTGTTTAACTTTTTCATTTTAGTGAATTATCCAGTTCTTCTGTTATTGATTTGTAGTTTCCTTCTATTGTATTAGCAAAGATACTTTGCATGATTCAATCTTTTCAAATTTACTAAGACTTGCTTTGTGACCTAACGTGGTTCGTACTGGAGAATGTTCCATCTGCATTTTAAGAAGAGTGTGTGTTCTGCTGTTGTTGGGTGGAGTGTTCTGTATGTGTCTGTCAGGGCCAATTGGTTTGTGCTGGTATTCAAGTCTTCTATTTCCTTGTTGATCTTCTCTCTGGTTGTTCTATCCATTACTGAAAATAGGGTATTAAAGTTTCTAAATATTGTTGTAGAACTGTCTATTTGAATTCTGTCAGTTTTTGCTTCATATATTTTGAGATTCTGTTGTTAAGTATGTCTATGTTTGTACTTGTATCTTCTTGGTGGATTGAAACTTTTCTTCAATATATATAATGCCCTTTTCTGTCTCTTGCAAACTTTTTTTTTTTTTTTTTGAGACGGAGTCTCACTCTGTTGCCCAGGCTAGAGTGCCGTGGTGTCAGCCTAGCTCACAGCAACCTCAAACTTCTGGGCTCAAGAGATCCTCCTGCCTCAGCCTCCCGAGTAGCTGGGACTACAGGCATGTGCCACCATGCCCAGCTAATTTTTTCTATATATATTTTTAGCTGTCCAGATCATTTCTTTCTATTTTTAGTAGAGACGGGGTCTCACTCTTGCTCAGGCTGGTCTCGAACTCCTGAGCTCAAACAATCCACCCGCCTCGGCCTCCCAGAGTGCCAGGATTACAGGCGTGAGCCACCGCACCCGGCCTTGCAAACTTTTTTGACTTAAACTCTGTTTTGTCTGACAGGAATATGGCTGCCCCAACTCTCTTTTGTTTACTATTCATATAGAATGTATTTTTCGTCCTTTCACTTTCCCCCTCTTTGTGTCTTTGTTTCTAAAGTCTCTTATAGACAGCATTTTGATGAACTGTTTTTTAATCTTCCAATTTCTGCCTTCTAATTGGAGAGTTTAATCCACTTGCATTAAAGTGATTAATGATAAAAAAAGATCTGCTTCTGCCATTTAGCTGTTTGTTTTCTGTATGTCTTACATGTTCTCTGTTCCACATTTCCTGCCCTACTTCATTTTTTATGTGTTTAATTGGCATTTCCAGTCCACCATTTTTGATTCCCTTCTTTTTTACTTTCTCATATATTTTTTAGTTATTTTCTCAGCGTTATGTTGGGAATTATAATTAACATCTTAAACTTGTAACTGATAAGCTAATTTTTATTCTAACAATTTGTTTTTGATAGTATACACTCTGCTTGTGCCCACTCCTGCCCTTCTCTCTTTTGTATTATTATCACCGATTACATCTTTATAGTTTAGATGCCCATTAACATAAATTTGTAGTTATTGTTTTGTGCATTTGCCTATTATGTAGGAAAAAGAGAAGCTACAAACTAGACCAGAAGTACAACAATACTGGGTTTTTTTCTTTAGCTGTGTAGTTACCTTTACCAGAATTCTTTATTTTTCTTATGGCTTTACGTTACTGTCTGGTTTTCTTTCATTTCAGCCTGAAGGGCTTCCTTTAGATTTTCTTGCAGGGCAGGTCTACTGGTCATGAACTCTCATTTTTGTTTATCTGGAAAAGTCTTAATTGTGCCTTCATTCTTGGAGGATTGTTTGCTGGATATTGAATTCTTGGTTGACGGGGCTTTTTTTTTTTTTTTTCTTTAGAACTTTATGTGATCCCACTGCTGTGTGGCCCTCGTCATTTCTGATGGGAAATCAGCTGCCGACCTCACTGAGGATTGCTTTTGTATGAGGAGTTACTTTTCTCTTTCTGTTCTCAAAATTCACCCTTTTTCTTTGTCTTTTGACAGTTTGATAATAATGTGTCTTGATATGGGTCTCTTTGAGTTTATCTGGCTTGGAGTTCTTTGAGATTCTTGTATGTTTATTTGCTTATCTGTTCTCAGATTTGGGAAGTTTTTGCCCATTATTTCTTGAGACATACTTTCTTCATCTTTGCCTCTTTTCCTTCTGGGACTCCTGTAATCTGTATGTTGGTATGTTGGATGGCGTCCACAGGTCCCTCAGGGTTTATTTTTCTAATTCTCTCCTCTTTCTGCTCTTCAAACTGAATTATTCAATTTTCTTACCTTCAACTTTACTAATCCACTAATCCTTTCTTCTGCCTGCTCAAGTCTGCTGTTGAACCCCATTAGTGAGTTTTTTTAATCTTAGTTATTGTACTTTTCAGCTTCAGAATTTCTGTTTGGTACCATTTTATAATTTCTATTTCTTTATATGTCTCATTTTGTTCATGCAAATCATTTTCTTAATTTTCTTTGGTACTTTGTCCATGGTTTCCTTTAGCTCATTGAGCATATTTAAGACTGTTGACTTAACGTCTTTGACTAGTAATTCCAATGTCTGAGATTTCTGAGAGATGGTTTCTGTCAAATTCTTTTTTTTTCTTGTGAATGGACCATAATTTCTTATTGCCTTGTCATTTCGTTGTTGAAAATTAGATATTTTAATATTATAGTGTGGTAACTGTGGGAATCATATACTCTCCCTGTCCCAGGATTTGCCGGTTTTGATTGTTGAAGGATGTAGACACTCATTTGTTTAGTGAATTTTCCAAACTATTTTTGCAAAGATTGTATTTCTTGTCATTATATGGTCACTGAAATCTTTGTTCATTTAGTTTGTATTCAGCCAGTGTTTTGATGGTGATTTCCTTGAATGCCAAGAACTAAAATTTTTTTAAAACACCTCTTTCGGTCTTTGCAGATTGGCTGTCTGCTGGGGCTCTCTTTCGACACCTAGCAAGGATGTTTACAACTCTGCCTTGGCCTTCACTTCTTGCTTGCCCTGAACCTAGAGATCATCCAGAGGTAAAAGCTTAGGGTCTTCTCAAGTCTTTCCTAAATACATGCCCTGGCCTGGTTATGCGCATGACTTGTGAAATGTCCATATACACAGGTGCTTTAGAATGCCCTACTTTCCCAAAGAAATTCTCTCCCAGATTTTCCTCCCAATCTTTAAGTAGCCCATTGTATGTCTTGACCATATTAATTTGTCCTAGGGAGCTGTGGGTTTTTTGGTCACCTCAAAATGTTTTTGAGCAATGCCTGATACTTTTCTACCCTGAGTGGGTTTGTAGTTAGGCAAAACAGACAGGCGCCTCATATCAGTCTTTCAGATAGTTTGTGACAGGTTAGAATAGACAAACACAATAATTTGCAAATAAGGTCTGCTCTGCTCACCCTACAACCAGGGACCAAGGTCCCATACTGGGAAAGTGGGCTGCTGTCTTCAAGACCACCATCACGCTGGTGAGGGGGTGGAGCAAGAGCAAGCAAAAAATGCCACAAAAACTTTCTATAATTTTAAGTTACCTTTTCCTCATTTCTGTGGGTTTTTTCCCCACTGATGTAAGCCTTTGACTATTTTCCACACTTTTAACAAAGTTTCTGCTTCTTTTACAATGTTTCTGTGGAGAGACAGGAGTCTTCTCTCTTGCTCTGAGACCAAGGCATTGCATTTTGTTTACTGAGTATTTAGAGGATGATGACTGTCTGGCACCTGGGTACAAAGATTATATACCCGGTAGGGAGGTTAAGAAACTGGATTTAGGAGAGAGATCCCGAAGTGCAACAAACTCCAATTTTAGCAATGCCAGCTCTTAGCCCAGGCAAATAGAATCTTTTAAATTTAATCAGATGTCACTATGCTAAAGAGGTATGGCCACTTAGCCCACTGTGCAAGCCCTCCCATGGGGCCACAGCATCTCAGGGCTCATAAGTGGAGAATCAGTGGGCACCGAAGTGGTCATTGCAGATAAGCGTGGGATGATCTACCAGCACCAGCTGGCTCCTAAATGACAGCCCACGTTTATGAGCATCTGCAGTGTGTCAAGCCCTGCTCTGAATGTTTCTCACGTCCTCCTTATTTCATGATCACACGGCCCTCTGGCACGTCTTCCCAAGGGCACAGAGCCGATGAGGAGTAGAGTGGGGAATTTGTTTGGACCCAGGCAGATCGGTGAATCCTGAAGAGGAAGACTCTTGGCTGCTTCATCAGTCTGTGTTCCAGCCCCAGCGGGAAAATGGCTGATCCCTCGGGCTTTCTCACCGGGGTTCCTCCCGTCCTCCACAGCACCTTTTCTCTGCAATCTGTCCTTGTAACTCTGCACTTCACTCAAACCCAAGCAGCTTGGTGGGCAGACAGGTGAGTGGATGTTGTTGCAGCAACTGCTCAGCCAGGAGCCGGGCTTTTCTCCCTTTCTGAGACCTGTCGTCTTTAATCCCATGCGGGGTTAAACCAGATGTCAAGTTTGATTTACTCTCTGACCAGTGTGGGCAGTTGACCTGAACGCATCAGAATTTCTTTCCCAGGAGTTTGCAAACAGATGTGAACAGCCCGGTTGAGAGCCGACTGCAGCGTGGGGTGGGGTGGTGAGGCTCTGCCCCCCTTTGAGCATCAAGGAGCCACTCCAGGAAGGACCCCTTGCCTGGGCTCCTGGCCACTCTCAGTGTCTGCTTCAGGCCTTTCTTGTTGCCCCTGGGTGACACCTTTGCATCCTTACCACATAAATGGCTCAAAGTGGTTTCTGTTCCTTACAATGGAAGATCTTACATAATCCCAAATGATAAGGAAGCTCAAATCCAGGAACTAGTAAGGTTTAACCGTAGGCCAGTAATGAACTTGAAGAGGCAATGGTCCATTGGCCACCGTGAAGCCACAGGCAAATCGAGTTTGGTGGTGGGCAGGTGTGCGGCTGTCCGTCCAGCGCCAGCCCTCCACGCAGAGTCCTCCCTGGGGTCTGTCTCTGGACGCCACCAGGAGAACAAGGCCGCTGGAGGGAACACGACGGGACCCACCCTCGGATTTGCGTGTGCAGAGACGGCTCTCGCATTCTTAACACCTTCAGTTTCACTAAGTGTGAAACAAAGACCACACCTGGCCTGTGGCCCCAGGTCACCTTATTCCAGCATTAAAAATAGTTTTAAAAACACAATTGACACTAATGTACAAACAATTCCACCTTATTGGAGCATGAAGGAGGGAAGATAGACTTGCTGGGGGAGGGTTTGAGTTGGGTTGGGGAGGGCAAATAGGAAACAGTCCAGAAAGCATCTCTTCATGTCTATCCATGTGTATACATTTACATATATATGTATGTATATATATGTATGTTCATTTATTTATTTCATCTTTCACTTTTCTCAGGAGTAAAGGGTTCCCTGGGTCAGCGGAGACCGCGGTCAGATCAGGAGGCCGTGGTCAGTTCTGGGAGTTCTGTGGTCTCTGTGTCATAATAGCTCTTTGTGTCAGAATACCTCTTGCTCTTCAAGTCCTCTATGAGTTGCTCTAGGCGCTTGGCAAAAGAAAGTGCTTGGGGAGGTTTACTGGGAGCCGAGGGTCCAGGTTGGGGCGGGAGCGGATGCTGAGCGGGGGGTCGGGGATGGGCTGCGGGTGGTTGGTGTGGAGGTGGCCGATGAGGTTGCTGGAAATGCCATGGAGGGTGAGCAGAGGCAGGGTGGGAGGGGCGGGACGGGGCCGCAGGTGGCTGAGAGCTGGGGTGGGGAGGGAGGGCTGGCTGGATCACGTGCAGGGCGTTATAGCCAATCTTGGACGCGATCCAGTTCAGATAGGGCCAGGTAGCTGTGTAGATTCCAGGGCGCTTTGCACGGGCACAGCCGACCCCCCAGCTTGTGATTCCCACGATCACATAGGCACTTTCCTCGATGTCTTTGCACATGAGCGGCCCGCCGCTGTCCCCCTGCCCAGAAGGACACAGAGGTCACTGCCTGCCCCAGCCACTCTTGCCCTGCCCAGAAGGATCAGAGGGCTCTGGGAGGACACTTTCTGCAGTCACATGGCTTCCTGCTGCTGTAAACACAAGTGGTTGTGGTAAAGTTTGAGGTGGTGCCAATGGCTTCAGTAGGGATGTGAGAAGGGTGTGGATTGTCACGGTTTCCTTGCGGGGAGGAGATGAACAAGCCCACGTGTCTGTGCGTGCGGCTTTACCTGCATATGTGAGCACGTGTGTGTAAGAGGCTTCGGATGCTTTGTGTTCTGGGGAAGAGAACATTCCCTTCAGGGATGGGTTTGGGTGACGTGTCCTGTGTGTTACAGTTGAGATAAAGTGCTAAATATGGTGCTTGGTTCCTTGCAGGGACAGCTAGCGGGTGTCATCTGCCACCTTCTTTGTGACTGTAGGTGCTGAAGGGACCAGGGCAGGAGTCACTGGAGCAGGGCCCAGGGCAGGGGCGTGGAGACAGTGGAGGCCAGGGATCCAAAAGGAGGTGTTTTCAGGTCCTAGAGGGACCAGAAGGAAGGTTACCTGGCAGGTGTCGATCCTGCCTTCAGGATACCCCGCACACACATTGGTCGACTGGATGCGCCCGTTGTACCACTGGGTGGAGTTACACAGGTCCAGGTCGATGAGATCCACACGTGCTTCCTGCAGTACAGGGGATGGCCTGGGGGCTACAGCCAGGCCACTCGGCGGTCACGGATCACGGATGACGTGGAGGAGAGCCCAGCCTCCACCCCTCCCTGACCCCGTCCTTTGTCACGCTCCGGTTCAACCTCAGGTCCCCGTCAAAGCCCCTGCCCTCTCCTGAGACGTCCTCAGGGCAAGAGCGCAGAGGAGAGATGGGAATGGAGGTGGAGACAGATGCGTGGGGAGGAGGGGCGGGAGGCAGGAGGGTGGCGGTGTGTGGACAGGTGGACAGGTGGGTGGGGGAACGTGGGGGCACATTCGAACGGTAGGTGAGGGATGATGGAGGTTCGCGGAGCGTCAGCAGCACCTAGCACGTGCTAAGCGCTCACTGTGCGTCACGTGGTGCTGCGGCTCCCGTTTTGGATCAGGAGGTTGGCGCGCCACCCACCCAGGTCACAGTGGGGACGTGGCAGGGCTGGGACCGGGGTCCAGAATTGCTCCAGTCTCGACTCAAGTCCGAGACACCACGTCACTCCCCGCAGTCCGGCCACACCCCTCCCGCCCTGCGCTCGTCTCGAGTGGGACTCCGCGCAGCTGCGGGCCGGCGCTGCGGAAGCCGGGCTGGAGCCCTCCCGCGCCTCGGAGCCGGGATGAGGAGACCCAGGGCCTCCACCCGGGCGGCCCTGGCCGGCCATGGCGTTGAAAGGACCCCTGGAGCGACAGCCCCAGACACTCCATCACGGCCTTCGGGCTAGGAAAGGCCCGGCCTGCTGCAGCTCACGGGCCGGCGCTGCGTCTGGCTCAGGCAGAGCCGAGAACCGCTCCTCATCTAGGTCCCGCAGACAGAGGGGTCCCCGACAGCAGCAGTGCTCTGGCCTCTTCCAGAGCTGCACCCCCAGCCGTCGTGGGAAGCACGCGTGGGGGCGGCCTGGTGCAGGCCAGACCCGGACACAGCCGCATGGGCGAGACGGCGAGACAGCTGGGCCTTTGGTAAGTGGTGCTGCGTGTTTGCGGGGCTTCACTTCTGCCTTTCAACCCCTTCGTCCCCCACCGTTTCTTGCCATCCAAGCAGCAGTGGGAGTTTTGTACACCCACTGCTCTTGGGGTGGGGTGACCCTGGGACAACAGTGGCAACAACCCTGGCTTGTCAGCATTAAGATGACTTTCAGATCTATGGCAGAGCCTATAGTCTTGAAAGCCGTGGGTTCCACTGTGAAGAGCCAGCTGTCCTGAAACAGAAAAGGCTTTTCTCAATCCCAACACCTTGGCTTTAACTATCAAATGCTAAAAAGCCTGCAGGAACTCAAAATTCCATGGGAAAGAAGCAATAGTCTAGGCTAGTTCTTCCTGCCCCAAAGCAGATGAGTCCAAGGAAGAGGTAGAACAAGGAAGGTCTGAAGGAATCGCAGGACGTTGGAGCCTGGGGTTTCTTTGAAACATGGGCTTAGGGGTGGGGGATGCGTTTGCCAAAACAAGAGAGAGAGAGAGAGAGAGAGAGAGAGATATCCCATTAAGTTTAGGGGAATTCCACAACAGAAAAGGTCTTCGTGACACCCAAGGTGTAGCCGGGAGCCTAAAATCCTCCTGAGCAATAGGATAGCGAAGGTAGGGGTGATGGTAGGGACCGTGAGATCAGCCTTCCAGGGACTGCCGGGACCCCAAGAGCTGTGGACACGGTCAGATGGGTGGGCGGAAGGACGCACATCCCCACTGCAGAGGCCACGGCAGCGCCGTGGTCATTGGCAGCTGGGGTAGAGGTTCGCACCCCAGGCCAGGAAGGGATGGTCACGTGCCAGCAAAGGCCAAAAACAAGGACAGCTGGGATGAGACTCCTTTCTCTGAAGGACAGGAAAAGTGACAAACCTGCCAGAAACTTAGGTCAACCTCTGGGAGAAGGAAATAAGAGTTAAGGGAAGATTCCTGAAATTATTGATTTTTTTGTTACCAAAAAAAGGCTGAGTTTTAAACCCCAAATGACTAAATTGCCTCGAATTGAGAAGCCTAAATTTTCCATTGTCAAGGAAAAGGAGAGATGGAGAGGTAAGTTAATTTCAGTCACGTCTTCACAACGCTGCTGTGACTGGATAAAAATCCCTGCAACCATTTCCAGAAAGCCGAAAGCATCAGTCACGCCCAGAAACAGAGTCATGCTTGGTCTTTGCCCTGCTGGCAGAACCTGCTGCCACTTAAGGGGGTGACTTGCTGCTTCTGGGCTGAACGGGGCCTCTAGGCACAGCGTATGTGGAGGGCGTGTCTGGGACCCAAAGCCACAGCCCTGAACAACCACAACAGTTGTTCCAGGTCACACTCTGTGAACCGGGTCTGGTGTGGAAGACTTCCCCACTCACCCACTGCTCATTGGGGTGCAGTAGGGTAGCTGGTGCTGGGCGGCTGAGAGATCTGGGAGTCAGGGAAGAGGCAGATGGCTCGGTCAAGGACAGAGGTCTACAGAGGCAGCCACACCATCTTGGATGGAAAGGGACCCACTGGACAGCTCCAAGGATCCCGAAACACTGGAATACCCGTGACCTACAGAAAACCACCCCCACCACCGGTTCCCCGCCCAGGCTGCAGAGAAAACTTCAAGCAGCACAGAGGGACAGGATGGATCTGGGCACTGTGACTGGACAAGGGTGGGAGCAGAGCCCCGGGAGGCTGCTGCCGACGGTTACAAAGGCAGTCCTGGGAGCAGGAGGGCTGGGCCCTGGAACCTCACACGTCAGGGAATGTTCAGCTTGGAGACCAACTGGTCTAGCCCTTCCATTTACAGACGAGGAAACCGAGGCCCAGAGAGGGGAAGGCACTCCCCCTGGCCACACAACCACACCTGGAGCTGTTCTCCAAAGGCTGTTTCAGGCAGTGCATCCGGTTTCCGGAATCCAACAGCTGGGGTCCAGGAGCCAAACACAGGCACAGCCTGACCCCGTTCTGAGCAACGCCGTGTTCTACCGGTGCCTGCACCCAGCCGTCCCTTAGGTAGCCAGCGAGCCCCCAGCGGCGTGACCCGGGGCAGGGGCTCAGCCCTGCTCACTCCTTGCCCAGGCACAGCCACGAGGAGAACCCGAAGTTGCTCAGCTGGGCAGCAACAAAGACCACCAGGAGAGGGACCACCAGTGACCCTGGGGAGCCCCTCCGTACTCACCATTCTCCTTTATGTACCCCCAGCCAGCCACCCAGCAGACCTGGGGGCCTTTGGGGGGGCCTGAATTGAACGGGGGCAGGCAGCCCGGCCCGATGTAGCGCCCACAGGCAACGGGAGGGGTGATCTTCAAGAGAGCAATGTCGTTTCCCTCCGTCAGAGGGTTGTATTTTTCATGAATGACGATTTTCTCAACGTATCTCTCCTGCATAGGCGCCTTCACTGGCTGCTTGTTCCCGTACGCAATTTCCTTGGCTCCAAACACCAGCCTCCAGTCGTACACCTTACTGTGGGCACAAAGGTAAGCCAGGTCATGGTCGCTGACGGGCCGGCTGCACAGAACCCCCTGGGGACAGTGACCCCGGGGCCTCGCACCAGCAAGGGTCTGTGTCAGCCCCCAGAGCCCGGCTCCCTTGGCCTGGAGCCCCGGGTAGACTCTACGCCCAACGCCCCGCAGAATGTCCCTTTCTGAGCAGGGCCGTTCTGCAGACAGCCCTCGCGTCCCCGCACGTACTTTTTGCTGTCGAAGCAGTGAGCGGCGGTAAGCACCCAGTGTGCGTTCAGCAGGCTGCCTCCGCACGCGTGGTACCTGTGGCTGTTGTACGTGAAGATCTGCAGGCTGACCATCCAGGGCCAGGCCCCGTGCTGCACGGTCTGCCCTCCGACCACCCGGATGCCGCTCTGCCTGAACCGCAGCCCACAGGGACCACTGGGGAGAGACCGGGCACGGCTCAAACCCAGCATGGGGACAGCCTGTCCTTGGGACTCCACAGCGGGGTGGCAGGGACGTGGGGCCGGGAAAGTGGAGGCAGCCAGGGCTATTTGGGAAGCGCAGGCTCCAGGAAGTGGTCTGGGGCGTTACGATTCCTGGGGTCTTGCAGGTGTCGTTAAGAGGGGGGACAAGCAGGCCTCAGGCTGTACAGGCCCCGAGGGGTGGCCCTGGGCGGAGCAGGATGCTGGCTAGCGCTGGGTCAGGGATCTGGGGGCACCGTGTGCTGGCCTGGGGTCTGCAGAGCCAGTCTTGGGTGGGAGACTCAGAAGAGCCATGTGACCAAAGGGGTCTTGGGGCTGCCGGGTTGGGTTAGACAGTGACAGGAGAGAAGGCTGGGCCACAGGCATGGGGGGCACACTGGGAGCAGTGGAGGCCCAGCGGTGGCAGCTCTAGGAGCTGTGTCACTGCCGGGAGGCCCCACATACTTGGTGCTGTGGGGGACCCTGGGGGTGAGAGAGTCTACAGGCAGATGGAGGTGCGAGAGGCGTGACAAGATGGTATCTTGGGGCCACTGGGGTCACCCACAGGTTGGGAAGTCTCAGCTGTGTGTGGGAGGACAGGGGCTCCTGAAAGTCGGGACCTGGTGTCTGAGAGGCAGTGGGCGCGGCCCCTGCGGGAGCAGGGGGCACGGGTCTAGGTGCTGCGGGAGCCCTGGGCGCTGAGGGGTCTGTCTCGGGAGGAAACGGGAACAACTTGGGGCCTAGGTTCTGGGAGCGGGGAGGGTCCGAGCTGGGGTGTGGGTCACAGAGCTGTGAGACCCAGGGGCTTCCAAGGCCCAAGCTCGGCCTCCTTCTCCTGAGCCCTGGACACAGGGAGTCTGGGTGGGACCTGCCATTCGGAAGACACGCCTCCCCTCACCGAGGGCCCCGACACCTACCCACACGTGCTGTTATCTCTGGCGCCCACCGACACTGCCAAGACCAGCAGAACGGCAGTTGGCAGCATCGCTCCCATCCTCCTGCCCTGCCTGGCCTGCGAGCCCGGTGACCTCACAGAGCTCCGCGGGCTCCTGGCCAATCAGCAGGTGACTCCCCACCCCAGCCCCCACAGTCAGGCCGGGCAGGAGCCCCTTGTTCAACTGGTTCATGCCGCGGTGACTGCCTGACTGCCTGCCAGGCTCCCACACCCCCAGCATGGTGGGGGTCTTCTGTGCAGCCCCATCCGCCTGTCCCCAGCCCAGGGTCTTCATTCCCAGCTACTCTCCCGAGGTCCCAACTTTCTGGCCTTGTGCAGCTTTGGGGTCTGCCCCTCACGCAAGCTGTAACCGCTGCAGACTCGCGGATTAAGGGGCGGCTCGGCCCTTGCGTGACGAGATGGCACAACACGGCAGTGGCTAAAAGGAGTCAGGTGCAGCAGACTGACAGATCCTTAGCTTTCGGTGGGGCAAACTGTCTTTCTCTCTGCCGAGTGCCTGCTCTCAGCACGCTCTTCAGAGAGCCTTTCTGTCCATGGCTGAATATTGTACGGGCTTCTCCTTCCTGCCTGAGTGTCTCCGGTCTCCCTTCTGTGACCCGTGTGCAGCAGGGGGTTTTTCCCTGTGTGTGAATGTCAGTTTTCATCACGGCGACCTGAATGCCATGAGGTATCATTTTCTCCATCTGATCATCAGGAGAGCATCTCACCTTCCAGAGTGTAGCAGATGCTCACTGCATATGCCTGAATTTCGAAACATGTCGCCTGCCACACGGGAGTGTCAGGAGGTCCCGTCTTCACCTGCATGAGGGCCGTCTTCCCTCCTCCACCGAGTGTAAGGTCTCAGCCAGGCCACCTGAGGTTCAAGAGGTTGCGTCTCACCTGTACGAGTATCACAAGATCCATCTCTTCCACCTGAGTATCAGGACATCTTATCACTTCTTCCTGAGTGTCGAGTTTTCAGGTTATCAGATGCTCTTGATTTCTCTACCTGAGTATCTAGCTGAATGTCATACTTTCTCATCTCATAGAACTTTCAGGAGGTTACATCCCCCGCAACTGGATTATCGGTGGGTCTCCTGTATTTTACCTGAGGATGAGGGAGCTATCATCTCTCCCTGAATGTGAGGACTTCTCTTTTCTTCCAAGTGTCACCTTGTTGTCACCTGTGTCACCTTGTTGCATCTTCTCTACCTGAGGATCGAGATGTCTTATATCCGCTACCTGAATGTCCAGAGGTTGCACCTCACCTATGTGAGTATTCTGAAGTCTCAGCTGCCACACTGCAGTGTTAGGGGCTCTCGCTTCCCCTGCACCCCGGCCCCCCGTCTGCCAGAGAGTCTCCTGTCCTCTCCGCGAGTACGGGCTCATCTCCCCGCCTGAACGGCGTCAGCTTCTATCTTCTCTGCAAGAGCAGAGTGTCCGAAGTTCTCATCTCCCTGGGTGTCTGGAGTTTTTCTCTCCCCTTCTTGGTTGTCTTGAGGTCCTAGCTCCCGCACCTGAGTGTCGGGGCGTTTTGCCTCCTCCATCTGGGTGTCAGGAGAGCTGGTCTCTACCTGGCAGGCCTCATCTCTCCAGCTCCATGTCTAGAGGTTCCATCTCTGTAAGTGACCACGAGGTCCCTTCCCCCTACGGGAGCGTAAGAAAATCATCTTTCTCCTGCTTGAACGTTGCAAGGAACATCCGCTACCTGGGTGTAGGCAGTCCCATCCCTCGCCTTATTGTCGGACGTCTCACTTCCTCTGGAGGAGTGGCCAGGGTCTCAGCTCATGTACCTGAGTATCAAGAACCGTCACGTTCTCTACCTGAGTGTCCCCAAATCTACTCTCCCTGCAGGTCAGAAGGTCTCTCTTATTGTGGGGCAAGGACATCTCATCTTTGTTTACCAGGGAGTGACAAGACCTTATTTCTCCTGAGTGGCAGGTGATTTAACTCCCTTCCCTGAGTACTGAGGTGGATTATTTTCCTTCCTGTTAAACAAGAGGCTTTATTTTCCCTTAATGAACATAAACAGATCTCAGTAATATCGACTGTCTGAGTGCCAGGAAATTTTTATCTCTGCTACCTGCATGTCAGGAGGTCGCCCCTCTGAGAGCGGAATGATAGGGGTCTCCTCTCCTCCACCTGAGCGTAAGGATTTGTCCCCCCAAGTCAGTTTCAGGGGTCTCAGGCACTTTGAGTATCAGGAGCTCTTACCTCCCACACCTGTCACAAGGATGCACTTCTTCAGTCTGTCAGGATTCTTCTCCTTTATTAAGTATGCGAGTTCTGTCTTTTTCAACCTTTATATCAGGTGGTCTCACCTCCTTTATCCGAAGGGCAGGAGGCCTTATTTTGCCAGCCTGAGAATTAACACAGGTTTCTTTTTTTTTTTTGGAGTCTTGCTCTTTTTTGCCCTGGTTAGAGTGCCATGGCGTCAGCCTAGCTCAGAGCAACCTCAAACACCTGGGCTCAAGCGATCCTACTGCCTCAGCCTCCCAAGTAGCTGGGACTACAGGCATGCGCCACCATGCCTGGCTAATTTTTTCTATGTATTTTTAGTTGTCCAGATAATTTCTTTCTATTTTTTTTTTTTTAGTAGAGACAGGGTCTCGCTCTTGCTCAGGCTGGTCTCGAACTCCTGACCTCGAGTGATGCTCCCGCCTCGGCCTCCCAGAGTGTTAGGGTTACAGGCGTGAGCCACTGCATCTGGCCTAACACAGGTTTCTGAGTGTTAGTTAGTAAGCCTCACTTATTTTGAGTGTCAGCTTGTGCCTGATAAATAACCAACAATACTTTGAAAATATAGTTCAAGAAATGGCAACAAGAATTCAAGAAGTGATATTAAAGTGCATTCAAGAAGTTCTAAAAGTTTTGACTGTTAAAGAAAATACTATTCAGGTATTTTAAAAGGATTTTGATGGGCATAAAATTGCAGTGGCATTTGGATTCATGAGAATTGTTTAAAAGATGGATGTAACATTTTGTTTTAAATGTTAATATGTACAATTTTCTGGAAATCACTACCTGTGCAATCACTTAAAAAATATGGTGAAAAATGTCAGATATAAACTTTTAAATGAAAGATGTTACCGAATTCTTTAAAAATATTCAGAATCAGCGACAAAGTCTGAAGAGCCAATGTCTGGATTCTAGAAGACGATTGTTGTCTGGTTCTGCAGAGCTTACCCACTGCTGATTCTAGAAGGTGCTGTGGTTGGAGTACCCGCCTCGGCTGCAGCGGTGGTTGAGGGAAAGGCATGTGGCCCAGCTGGTTTAATTTTGTCACTAAACCTAATGGAAGCAACAACCGTCTCAACTACGTGTGACTTTTTGTCTTCTTCACGCTGCTCCAAGGGTGGGAGAGGGAGGGCTGGAGGTTTGGGCCGGTCGGGTTCTGGACTAGAGGGTCCCGTGGGGGGCTCGGCCCAGGCTGAAGCAGAGCACTCAGCACAGGGAGCTGCCGGGGTCCCCGTGCCCCTCAGACTTCCCCTCCAGCTGCCTCTGCTCCTCTCTCAGCTCCTGCTCTCCGACACCCCTCCCCACTTCTGAACCCCTCCCCTTGACCTGGGTGATCCAACTCCCATTCCGGTTTTCCTCGCCCTGAGCCCCAAGCCCCGCCAGCCCCCTGCTCCCCCGTTCCTGCTCCCCGACCCCGACCCTCGTCTCCAGGAGCAGGAACCGTGTCCCCCGCCTCGGCGCCCGGCCCCACCCCAGAGTTGTCTGCGGGACCCTGGGGGGGCTGGTGTGAAGGAGAATCAGGGCTGCAGTCACCAGGGAAGTGTTGGTGGCCCGGGGCCCCCCAGAGGGTGATGCTGGAGCATTCTAAGGGCATGAGACCAGAGGGGCGATGGAGTCCCTGGCCCTGAGTGAGAAAGTCACCCAAAGGCATCCGGCGCTCTGGCTCCTCAGCCCTGTTTCCGCGGCCGCTTCCCCCTCCTCTAACTTCTCTGGTCTAGGCCTCCAAGGCCCCGACATGGCTCTGGAGGCTTTTGACCTGGAGGGACATTCGTCTTCTCCCCCCGACCTCTTGGGAGCCAGCGTGGGAACGCCGTCCTGTGGAAGGAAGGCGGATCCCACTGCCCGCGCTCGGAAGGGGGTCGACCCCGTCCTGTTCTCAGAGAGGAGCTGCAGCCCCCCCAGGCTCCACCTGCAGCTCGGGGGAGACCCACCCTCCTGAGGCCACAGCGCTCAGGCCCAGGGCGATCAGGGTCCCACCTCTGTCCCCACTCCTGGACCCTCCCAGGGCCCCACTCCTTAGCTTCCTGTGCAGCCCTTCCTTTTGTAACGGCCACAGTTTCTAACCTGAAAATGAGATGAAGAATTAGAAAGTGTTGAAAATTTTAAGTTGACAGACTGGAAGCCTCTATGGGACCCTCAGCTCGGGGTCACCGTCCCCAGCCTTGAGGGGCCTTTGCTGCAGCCTCGGGGCCACCCAGCCCTTCGCTTCCGCCCTTAAACCACCTCCCGGCATCTGCCTCTTCTGCCGCCCGCAAGGCACCGGCCATTCCTACTCCCCTGAGACCTTTTGGCTTTTCTGGTTGGTTCCTCCCCTGGCCCCACCCCTGGCTCCACTCCGGCTCAGAGGTAACCTCAAAGTCAAGATGTACCTTTGTCATTTTGTCACATTCACGCGCTGCCTCCACCCAGTGTGACCAGGCTCCCCCGCTATGCCCTTCCTGAAACCCCTCCCCTCAGGTGGCATCACACCTGCGCAGCCTCTGGCCCTGTCCCAGCCCTGGGTCCTCACGCTTCCGGTTCTCTCCTGGCTTCCTCTCGGCCTCCTTTGCCTACTCAGCGAGAACGTGTCGACCACTCACCTCCCCGTTCGCCCTCAGATGGAGCTTAGCACCTCCTCCCGCGCACTGAGGTGCCTCTGCCCCTGCCGTGGGCTGGCCACCTCTCCCAGGTGCCACACGGGACATGCCTCCCTTGCCACGTCACTGGCCAGTGGCCTCTGGCTGCCCACAGAACTGCCCGTGCGCTCCTGAAGGACTTCGTCTGTCTGTGGAGCCTGGCTCAGGGCAGCTGCGAGAGATAAACCTCATCCCGGAGCTCGGCCCAGCTGGGCGGACAACCCAAGGGGAGAAGCAGCAGCTGGCTCTCATTAGAGATGGTGCCAGGGCTGTGCAGTTGCAGAGCCTAACATCTAACTCGGACTCTGGGGAGGGCCGGTCAGGGGAAGCTTCCGGGAGAAGAGACCTAGAGCTCAGCCTCCAAGGGCACGTAGGCCTTGCACAGGCGAAGGATGGGCCGTCCAGGCTGAAGGAGGTGGGTGTGAGCAGAGATGGAGCCATGAAGAGCTCCATCTTCTTGGTGGGCTCAGGGGCTGCAGGCATGTCCAAGGCTGGCAGACAGCACGTGTGCATGGGGAGGGGAGAGGAGGCACAGGCACGGCCATAGCAGGGACATGGTGGCACTGGCTGGGCTGGACCAGCACACGGGCTCCCTCCACCTGCTTCATTTGCAGAGACAGTCTGGTGTTAGGGAGCAGAGGGTGGAAACGGAAACAGAAAACTACTGACTCAGCAGGGAAGAAGTGAGGCCTGGACAAGGTCAGTAGCCTTTGGCGTGGACAGTGGGGAGGACACGAGAGGGTTCCAAGACAGGAGCAGCAGGATTCAGAAACAACTGGACACTGGCAGGAGGTTTTAAACCTTCAGACAACCGTACTTCCGGCTTGGGAGGTGCCACAGAGAAAGGCAACCAGAGCGGGAAGCCCGGGCCGAGTTCTGGCCGACTCTGGGAGAAGATGCCAGGAGCCCGGGCAGAGGCGCAGGTCAGACACAGGGACTTACAAGCTGCCAGCACTCGTGGTCAGTGAAAGGTGGTCTCACTAACACTGTAACAGAGGAAAAATAATCTGTCAAACACAAAGTAAGAGGAATAAACTCACAGCACATGATTGCCCCTTTGAAGAAAAACTCACAACTACCCTCTTTGTTTGTTTTAATGAAAAGAGCTGTGGCCTAACTCGCTGTCTCTGCGAGTTCTTTCTCAGCCCGGAAGAGCCCTGAGCAGCAGCAGGTGTGCGAGTCCCCCACCTCCGCTCTCGCCAGCGCCAGACTCCGAGCGCTCAGAGAAAAGTAACAGAGGCACCGGCAACTGCTCCGCGGCCATTTCGTCATCAAGCTGCTGAAGCAGAGGGAAAAGAGCCATTTTTACCCTTTATTTATTTATTTATTTTTTTATGTTTGAGACAGAGTCTCACTCTGTTGCCCGGGCTAGAGTGCCGTGATGTCAACCTTGCTCACAGCAACCTCCAACTCCTGGGTTCAAGCAATCCTCCTGCCTCAGCCTCCCGAGTAGCTGGGACTACAGGCATGTGCCACCATGCCCAGCTAATTTTTCTACATATATTTTTAGCTGTCCATATAATTTCTTTCTATTTTTAGTAGAGACGGGGTCTCGCTCTTGCTCAGGCTGGTCTCGAACTCCTGACCTCGAGCGATCCACCCACCTCGGCCTCCCCGAGTGCTGGGATTACAGGCGTGAGCCACCGCGCCCGGCCCATTTTTACCCTTTAAAACTCCGAGCAACTTTCCTCAGCCACCCAGCACTGCCCTCCACCTCTCCTGTGTGTGCTGGCCGTTCCCCTCCCCTCTCTCTCTCTCTCCTTGAGAAAATAAATTTTGTACTTCTATTCTAAACTGTGTGTGTGAGAATTCTTTCTCCAACCCCCGTGAGCGTCCAGTGGGCTCCCACCCTAACAATTACTTGTGTCTTAGGGACAGAAGCGGGCAACCATGACATAGTTTCATTTCTTATAAATTTATTACATAATAATATTATAATAATTATTATCAATAATAATAATATAAGAAACATAGATCTCTGTGGGGTGTATCACAACGTCAGGGTCAGGAGGCCTCAGGACTGGAGCAGGGGTGAAACCCCCCGATGGAACTCCGTACAAAAGGAGGGGTGAAGCAGAACTGACCCTGTAAAGTTAAAAACCCAAATTGAACGGAACCAAAAACCCACAGGTGAGTGTGAGACCGAGTGTGTATGTGGCAGTCTGTTACAGTGACTGCTGCCGCGTGACCTGGGCTGTCGTCGGTGGGAGGGTGGGGGTGGGTGTCTGCGCCCAGGGAGTGGGGCCGGTGGGCCAGGGCAGGGCGGTGGGCACAGACCGGCGTGCCAGGCCCCTGGGCTGTGAAAACTTCTGTTTTCTGTCTTTTTTTTATTTTTATTAAAAAAAGCTAGAAATATAAACAGAAACTTGTGAGTGACGTGGATGGAGCTTAGTCCAGACTCCAAACCCTAGGTTTAAAAACGTCCCAGGGCCCCCCGCCCCACAGGTCATTGCTGAGTGTGGGGAGTCACAGTAAGGGGGGCTGGGCACCCTCGGGGTCTTTGACTCTCCCCAGGGCCTGCAGCGGCCTGACTCTGGGGGTCTCCCTGCGGCCCCCTCAGAAGCCCCAGGTGGGCGCCGCTTCCCTCCCGAAGCAGCAGGGATTCACCGGGCCCGCTCGGGCTGGGCGGGGCTCTGGAGGGCAGGCAAACAGCAGGACCCGGGTGCGAGAGGCCTCTGGCTTTCTTTGGAAGAGGAGACGGGGCGCTGCGGCAGGCACACACCCGCGCACGCACCCCGAGCCTCCACAGCCCCGCACTAGTCCAGAGCGGCCCTGCGGCCGCCCCAGCATCAGGCACACGCGGCTCCCGCGTGCTCAGTCGCACCCAGAGTCGCCCGCACACAGAGCAGGAACAGGCGGCTTGGGGGTCCAAGGCAGGGAGGCTTCTCTGCTGTGGTTGCCCAAGAGCGCGGGGACCAGACCGGACCCCTCCTAGGCGAGAGACCCTGTGAGGAAGATGGCTGCAGCGGAGCGTCAGGGCCCTGCCCCCAGCCCCGGGGTGAGGGTCTCCCGGGCACCAGATCCTGCCGGCGCCCAGCAGGACCTGCCGCCTGCCGCCCCTCCGCCCACGAGCAGCACCTGAAAGGTCGGTGGGGCGCACTACAGCTCAGCGAGGGGAGGGGGCCGAGCTGGGGCCCCAGGGCGGGCCGCTAGGACCCTGGCCAACCCCAGACCAGCTGGAGCGTCCCCTGCCCCGTGTGCGGTGGCAGTGGCAGTGAGGGGCCAGAGATGGAAGACTGGGCAGCTGCAGTAGGACCAGTGGGAGGGGCGAAGGGGAGGGGAGCGGAAACTATAACGGACAGAGATATTTGTTCCTTTTCTCGTTCCAAATATAGAGTGGATTAAAATATGCAAAACAGGGGGCTCCGTGGCCCCCATCGAGAACCCCAATGTCTCCCCCCTCCCCCCGAGTCACCAAGGCGTGTCCTGACCTCGCATGCTGGACTAGGTTCCCCCTCTAGGAGAATGGCCACCAGGAGCTGTGAAGGAGGTGGTCAGGCTAGAGCACCCCCAGCCCCCTCCTGCCCCAACCTCCCTGGTCCACGCCCTTCCTGACTGTGTGCTGGGTGGGGCTGGGCAGCCGGGGAGGGCACTAAGCAATGTACAGGGCAAGTCTCCGAGCAACAGCAAACAGGACGATTCATGCAACATTCCTGGCCCGGGCGCCGTCGTAGGGGGCGGGCCGAGCCCGCGGCCCGGGGTGGGGATGGGGGGCCCTGCCGGCAGGGCGCGGCCGGGGCGGGCGTGGGGGTGGGGCGTCAGCTGCCTTCCAGCTGCCTGAGCGCGCGCTCGATGTTCATGCGGTGGCCCACGCGCGTGACGCCCAGCTCCACGAAGTCGTCCTTGGTGAGCGCGGGTAGGTGCGCGCCTTCTATCTCGTGGTCCTCGAAGCGGTCGCGGTGCTCGCCTAGGTGGATGCTCTCCAGCCAGTCGCCAACGTCGAACTTGCTCCAGAGCTGCAGCGGCTTCTGCTGGAAGGGCCGGCGCGGGCCGGGGGCGCCGGGGCCAGGGCCGGACGCAGGCGAGGGCAGCGGTGACGGCGAGGGGGAGCGGCTGCGCGCGCTCACGCTGCGCACCACGAAGCGCACCTCCTTGGGCTCGTGCGGGATGGAGAGGCTGGACGACTTGAGGATGGTGGGGGGCGTGAGGCCGAAGGGCCGCCCCGCGCCCCCCGCGCCCGCCCCCAGCCCCTCCACCCGCTCCAGCGACGCGGGCTTCACCGGGCTCGGGGCGCGTCGCGCTATGGGGTAGCGGCCGCTAGGCCTCACCGAGTAGGAGGCCCCGCCGCCCGGGCCCCCGGGGCTGCGCTGCGCTGAGATGGTGCTCAGCTCACCGAGGCTGCTGAAGAGCCTGCGGAGGGAGAGGGGGTCAGCGCCAGGTGAGGGGCGCAAAACGAAGTGGGGGCGGGCGGAGGGGGGGCAGGGCAAGGGGCCAGGAGGAAGGGGGCTGGGGCTGGGGGCCTGGTGGGAGTAGCCTCTGGGTCAGAGGAAGAAGGACCCTATGGGCACCTTGGCCCTTTCGCTTGGCACCCAGGGTCAGAGCCAGTACCCTGCTCTGGGAGACACTAGACCACCTGGAGTATGAGGAGTTAGACTAGTGGCCTCCTCCACTCCACGGAGGCTCCAAGAGCAGCCCCAGAGGAAAGACAGCCTCTCATGGCAAAGGGGTGGCTGCCCCTCCCTGCCAGCACTGGACAGCAGCTCTGCGCAAGGCACCATCCACAGATGCCCTGGACACAGGCTTCACTGCCAGCCCCCACAGCTCTGCTCTCCGGAGGAGACCCAGAGAAGCCTGGGCTAGTAGCTTCAGGGCCAGCTGAGTCACGGTGAAGGCTGGCAGCAGCACAGGGCTGAGCAGGCCCATGACACTGGAGACAGACCTCAGGCAGTGTTCAAACACCCATATAGAGCAGCGGCACACGCAGGGCAGGTGCAAGGAGGCCACCTGCACAGGACGGCACGCAACAGTAGCAATGGCACCCATGCGTGTTGTAGACATGCAGCAGCAGTGGCAGGGGCAGCAGCACACGCACACAGACACACGCACCGGTACAGATAGCGCCTCACTTCCCAACCTCACCTGACAGGACTGCAGACCTCGAGCCCCTCCTCAGCCTGGCCGTGGCGGGAGGCCTGCCTGGGGCGACTGCTCCAGAGAAGACCCACTCCCACGTCCCCCGTTCCGCTCCCTGTCCCCTGCCAGGGCCAGGGGAGGCCTCAGGGGGCCGTTGGTGGCACCACAGCCCCACACAGCCGCGCAGAGCAGGAGACCCAGGCAGCCAGGCACAGCATGTGGACGGCGAGAGGCATGGGATGGGCATGCTCACTTACACAGCTGGTGCTCGGGGCCACCGCGGAGCTAGACAGAGCAGCCACATGCAGATGGGCGGGAGAGAGCAGTGAGAGAGAGTGTTAGCAGGCCAGGCCCGTGTGGCCCAGTCGCAGCCACACAGTGGGCAGACAGGTGCGGGGACCCCCTGGCTGGGCACCATGTGGAGAGAGGGCCTGTGCAGAGGGCCTAGGCGCTGTGGGAGGGAGCTGCTGGGGGAGGAGAAGCACCTGGCAGAGCGTCTGAAAGTGCAGGTGGACTCGGGTGGATCCGAGTGGGCTCCTGAGTTGCCGGTACGTGCAGACCACAGACTACCAAGTGCTCAGTGGGTGCCTGGCGCTTGGTGGTCCCCCCCATCCTGTCTGTTTTCTGACCAGCCTCTCTCCAGCTGCCCACCCACCCCCTCCCTGCCTATGCCCGGGCTGGCGCCCCCCCCACACCTGTGCTGTCCTGACGACACAGCATCACCAGCGCCCACCCCCCAGCGGCACAAGGCTCCTCCTCTGGCGTGGCTCCTCCCCTTCAAGCAGGTTTTGGCTTCTGTCCCCACCTGTGCAAGGTCAGCCCCGCTAGAGATCTGAGCTCTGTCTCTCCCACTGGGCCTCACTTCTGTCCTCTCCTCAGCCTCTGTTCCTGCTGCCTCCTCCCCACCGCTCAGCCCCAGAGCAGAACTTCCTGTGCCCCCCAAGGCCACACTGTGCCCCCCGAAGAGAGAGGGTTTCCAAGAACACTGGGGGTGGGCACAGGGAACAAGCACCACTTCCAGAGGAAACCCCCTGCTCCCCCCAAGCCTGGCCTCCACGGAGCCACCTGCAGTGTGGGGCCAACGGGGGAAGATGCCTGAGGGGAGGCTCTGGGTGGTGGTGGGTGTAGGGGGTCCCTGGGGGGAGTTCCCAGGGCATGGTGATGGCTGCAGGGCTGTGCGAGTGGAGGCTCTGAGGGAATCATGCCTGTGCGGCTCTGGACACACAGAGAGGAGCAGGACCAGAAGCATGTGCCCTCACACAGTGACCCTGGGCTGGGGACCTGTGTCACTCGACAGACACCTGTCCTGGCCCTGGCCCAAGGTTGAGGTTTCGGTGCAGTGGTGATGTCAGGTGTACCTGGAGTCTCGGCTGCGACAGCAGCGTGCTGATGCGTTGGCAGGACCACAGCAGTAAAGGCAGAGGCCCCGGCTGGCTGCTGGGCAGAGCAGCGGGAGGCCCGGCCAGAGCCCAGAGCGGGACCTGGGCTCCAGGAGGTCCGAGCTGTGCGGAGCAGAGTGACGTCCGGGTGGCACTAGAGCCCGCCGTCTGGCAGGGGTTGGGCTGGAAGCCTGGGCTGAGGGCAGCCTGGCTCCAGAGGCACCCACGGAGCCAGGGACCAGAGAGCAAGAGACCCCGGGGCCAGGTTCCACTGGGCTGGCAGCAGGGGCGTGCAGTCGCACTGCTGCTGCCTCCCCAAGCATGCTGCATGTGCTTGGGGGCTGTGCCCTCCAGAGCCCCCAGGGCACAGGAGGCAGTGGCCAGAGGGCACCCACGGCCTAGATGTCTGCCCTTCCTTCCCTTTCTCTTGGGAACAGGGTACTGTCCACACCATCCCCAGGGCAGGAAACCAGCAGTGTCCACATCTGACTTCCACATTTCCATGGCATCACTGCTCTCACCTGTCCGACCACCTCCCTGCTCAGGCTCCGGCCACCACGCAGCCACATCACAGCACCTGCCAGCCTCTCAGTGGGCTTCTGGGCCACCTACCCTCTAACACACACCTCACCGAGCGCCATCACCCCCATACCTGCAGCAGCCCCCCCCAGAGCCGAGTCCAGATCGCTCTGTGAGGCGTCCATGGCCCCTGAGGTCTTCTCCCCAACATCTGAGTCTTGACTGTCTCTGTCTCCTGGTGACTGTCAGCCAGTGACGTGTGGCCTTGCCAGCCCAGCCCCTGCCCCTGCAGTTGCCAAGGCAGCACCCCATTGCTGACTTGTTCATCTGTTTCCTTTTGGGGCATCCTTTTTGCAGCCTCTTCCTTCCTAGATGGATTTTTCAGGCCCCTCTTAGTCCACACTTCTCTCCTGGGCCACGTCATCCAGCCCACCCTTCAGTGTGGCTCATGTGCCCAGCAGTGCCACACGTGGGACCCGGCCATGCGCTCCCGAGTTCAAAGCCTCTCTACTGGGGTCTCCAAACACATGCCCCCATCCTGCCTCAGTGAATGAATGGCACCCCGTCCTGCCCCCATGAGGAGCCACCGTCAGCTCTTCCGTCCTTTTACCCTGCGTCCGACAAGTCACCGACTCCTCACATCCACCCAGGCCCACCTGGTCACCCCCAGCTACCTCTGAATCCAGATGTTTCATGGTCTCAGGGCCTTTCGCCTCATTTCTTAGCTGTTCTCCTTGACCCCTGGTACGTAGCGCAAAGCCAGGAACACGCGATGCACTGAAACAGTCTCATCACACAAAAACAGTCTGACATGTCCCTGCCAGGCTTTCCTACCTCTGTCAGCCCGCTGGTGCCGGCCCTGGCCTCTGGCTCAGGCCTTCTGCCACTACACCCGTGCAAGGCAGGTCTAGGCCTGTGGCCTTTTGCAAACTGGGGGCCTCATTAAGGAAATAATCTTCAAACACAAACCCAGACACAGGCTCCGAGGCTTCCGGTGCGTCCTCCCTGGTGATGGTGTCCCCTCCTCATCACTCACCCCCGGTCACAGCTGCAGCCCTGACATGCCGTGTCCTACACCCCCTCCTCTGCATCCCCTTCCTTTCCCCTGCAGAGTTCAGAGCTCCTGGGAACACACCTGCACGTGCCCCCCTGCGTGTGGCCTGCAGAGACAGAGCGTGGCCTGGCCCGTGTCCCTGCCTGTCGAGCACGGGACTCACTCAGTTTCAGAACAGGCCTTGCTGGCCTGTGGCAGGCATGGTCAGCCCAGCACAGGGGCTTTGTCCAGGTCCCCATAACCAGGGTAGCAGGCAGGGCCTGCAGCAGGCCACCAGGGCAGGGTTTCTTGACCTTCTTGGGGGCACAGGTCTCCCCGGAGATCTACTTAGTAACCCTAACAGGTCTGAAGACCACCACACATGGTGCCCTACTCGACACAAACTTATCAAAGGCACTAGAAGTACTGCAGCAAAGAATCTCTTTGTGTTCCCAAAGCCATTTCACCATGAACTTTTTCTGCAAAACTGACTTGAGAGCGAGGCAGGAGTAACACAGAGCCACGGCAGAGCTGAGCACTGCTGTGGCCTCGGGTCACCTGTGGGGTTCAAATCCAAGCACGGGGCCTGGATGACGACTGGAGGTCAGAGGCAGGTGTGAGCCTCACAGACGGTGGGGAGCCAGGAGACAAGTGGGGGACCCAGGGCCAGTTGTGGAGCTCAGAGTCTGGTTTGCGTCAATGCCCGAATGCAGCTTCAGAGTCAGCTGTGGGGGCCGAGACAGAGGAGGGTTTCTGGGCAGACCAGTGGGTGTCTAGCAGGGCTGGACTCAAAGCTGGGAACACAGAGTGCAGGGGACAATCTGAGGTCAATGCTTCAGAAAGCAGAAGGTTCTAGACCTCCCAAAGGCAGCGTGAGGGTGCTGCATGCTCCAGCTTCCACCCTAAAATCCAAGATGTTCCCAGTGCCAAGGAGCTGATCATGTTTCTACAAGTTACCAAGCTTTGGTTCCATGACACACAGGGCAGCTTAAGTGGCACAGAAAGAGCTCAGGCTGCAGGGCAACTTGTGCTGAAGACCAGATGGCTCAGAGAGGGGATTCCCTGCCCTGTGGCGTGTGCTGAGCGAGGAGAGGGACCGACCTGGGAGATGACACTGAGGAAACACACAGGGACTGGGGACACGGCTCAGGTGTGACCCTGAGGTTGGCCATGGCAGAGGCCCCAGCAACCTAGGAAGGAAGCAGCCATCCCTGGACGTCAGAACTTCCCACACTTTGGACGTTTCCCTAAAAGAGGGTTCACTGGCAGTTCCATCCCTAAGTGAGCAGTGAGCGCCAGCCACCGCTGGCTGCAGGACAAGAGGTGACAAGCAGCTGACGGGCCCCACAGCCACGGTCAGCTCACAGAGGGCCAGACCCGAGACAGGGCTGGACTCAGATGTGGCCACGAGCCTCCCGGCTGCAGCCAGAAGTAAAGAGGCCGGTGGGCAGCAGGGCCCACCCCAAATGAGGGCAGACGGAAGAGTGGGCAGCGACAGGAGGGGACGCAGGGCCAAAGGGCGGACTGATGCCGCCGGCGTGCCAGGGCATTGGGTGCTGTTTATGACACACGTGGCCGGCAGATAAAGGTACGTGCATTTGTGCCGTGCAGGGCACACGCCTGCTAAGCACAGCCCCGTGTGTGTCATCAGAGGGGGGTTAACGACAGATTATGGCAGATTATTCTGGTTTAATCTCCAGATTACGGCAGACAGAGTGCAAGGCTTGGGCTCAGACAGATGCTACTATTTACTGCCTGGAATGAATCTCTCTGGAGCCTCCGTTTTATTGTCTGGAAAATGGAGATCATATTATGGTCCATCTAACAGACGGCCGTGAAGATAAACTAGCCTGACGGGACCGTCTCCAGTGCCGTGTCTAGCGTGCCCATCTTCCCGCAAACGACTCTAGGACTTGGGCAGGTGCCTTTCTGAGTGCCTGGGTGTCCGTGCAACACAGACAACGCCAGCTCCCGCGCGGCGAGGGCCGCCGTGCCCCAGCCTGGGGCCTGCGTGGTGTGTCACGGTGATGCCCGGGCTGCCCCTGCGACAGCCGCGAAGTCTGCTCACTCTAACACCCACTTCACAGGCGAGAACAGAAAGTTCACAGAGGCTTGTCCAAGACTACAGGGCCGAAATATGACCTGCTGAGGACCGACACCCGGCACCCTCTGCTGGTCTCAAGCTGATGCCAGGCCAAGCAGCGAGCTGCTGACATTGGAGAGGTCCCTGTCACAGGGACATCTGTTTCGGGCCCCCCAGCATCTGGTTCCTCTGGTAACAGCACTCGGCTTCCCTCTGGGAGCCGCCTCCCCTCTCTCGGCACCTGTTTGCTAGGTGGGCTGACCACTCCCCCTTGCTCCCGGGAGAACTCGGGGACCAAGCCCAGCAATGACAGCCCCATGCCCCTGATGCCACCAGTGCTGGGCCAGGGGAAAGCAGGGGACCCACGGGAAGCCAATCGCAGGCCAGAACCTGGCAGGAACTGCTGAGTGAGGGGGGCTCGCCTCCCAGGGGCCTGTGTTGCTGGTCTTGCCCTTCCCTGTCCCACGTCTGAGAAAGAAAAACACACACAGGGACCTGGTAAAACCCAGAGCCACAGGATAAGAGCCTTCCCGTGACCAAGGCAAAATGCTAAAGACCACAGTGGGAAGATGAACTCACAGAGGGGAGTGCCGGAAGGTTCTGCTCAGGAATCACCTGGCTCTTGTCCTGCAACTGCTGTAGCCGCCCCGTAGGAGCGAGCAGAGCCCATGACGAGGTCTGGGCTCACCTGAGCCCGACCACAGGGGCTCAACACCCAGTAAATCTGAACCGCTGTCTGTCCTCCTGTGGCATTTGTCCTAAGCCTGGATCTCACATCACAAAAGACAGCACTGGCGTTTAGCTTCGTTCTTTCATCCATTTAACAAATGTTTATTGAGGACCTGTCCTGGGCCAGGCATGGTGCTGTGTGCTTTCAATGGCTTTGATTTGCATTGAGACCGAGAGGCAGAGAGGAACAGAGGGTGCGTTGGGGGAGGAGAAGCAGAAAGGGAGGACAGGGGGCTGGTCAAGGCTGAGTCAGAGACCCCCATCCTCAGGGGTCTGGCCCTGCACAGAGGCCTAAGACCTGGGCTGCTCATCCCGGACACTGTCAGCACCTGTGACACCCGCTCTGAGGGCACGTTCAACACTGCACTGCTGGGAAGAGAGCTTTCCAATTTGAGCAAACCCCCAGGATGTCGGGAGCTGAAGGCAGTGTTCCTGGACCTTAGGAGAGGGGCCAGGAGCTCTGCAAGCTCCTACTTTTTTTTTTTTTTTTTTTTTTTTTTGTCTTTTTTGAGACAGGGTTTTGCTCTGTCTCCCGGGCTAGAATGCAGTGGTGTCATCACAGCTCACTACAACCTCAAACTCCTGGGCTCAAGCGATCGTCCTGCCTCAGCCTCCCAAGTACCTGGAACTACAGGTGTGCCCCACCATGCCCAGCTAATTTTTCTATTTTTTTGTAGACACGGGGTCTCGCTCTTCCTCAAGCTGCTCTCTAGCTCCTGGCCTCAAGCGATCCTCCTGCCTCAGCCTCCCGAAGTGCTGGGATTATGGGGGTGAGTCACCGTGCCCAGCCCCCCTCCTGATCGTTTCAGTCCTGAACTGGAAGAAGACAGAATGGCCAGACTCTCGTGAGTAAGACCTGCAGAGTCCTCAAGCTCTGAACACCTCACTACTCTGTGAGCTCTGCCTTTTGCGGCTGACAGTAAAGGGCCCACCAGGCTGGTCTTCAGGGCAGCAAGGAAGAGTCAGGAGGTGGCACCTACACACGTCCCCTAAACCCAGAAAGGAGAAGGGGAGACCTAAGGGCACAGAAGGCAAAAGCAGCTTGAAAATCACAGACAAGAGGGCTGGCAGGGGATAACCAGCTCTTACACCAGCGTCCATGCAGCCCATGGGCCCGAGGGGAGCCCCTCTGGAGGGAGCGTTGAGGGGGGGCCCTCCAGGAAAGACTCATGGGATCAGCCCAGACAGAGCAGCAATAGCCTCAGCAGCACCCCAGTGCCCTGCTCAGCTCCTCTCCCCAAGTCCTCACCCCGGTTAGAGGCAAGAGGGGAGAACAGACAGAGAAAGGAGAGAGAGGTGAGAGGGCAGATGGCAGTACACACAGATGGCATGACTTTCACTTGTCTTCTCAATGGACTTTAACACTCACACACAGGAATCTGCATTTAGGGGACTCTGAGGTGGTACCAAGAGGCAGAAAATAGGAAGTTAGTGGCAGGTCCCAAAAAGAAAAGGAGCCAGTGTGCTCCAAACCTCGAAAGGAGGCAAGGCAAGAGGCAGCTCTGGGGCAGAGGGCACCAGCCACGTGGGCAGCCACACGGCCAGAGAGGAGTGGAGGCATGTGTGGCAGACACAGGGCCACAGAGAAGCTGGGAGGAGGGAGGTGCAGCTCCAAAGTGGACCATAAAATGACCCTGGATGTTGGTGGCAGCCTGGGGCGGGGCAGAGTGGGGCAGGGAGCCCCCAGGGGGCCAGGGAGCTGCTCATGCCCAGCCTGGGTCTCCGACAGGCACCCGGCCCCCACTTCTAGCACCAGCAGGGATGTAGAAGGCAGCGGTCCTGATGTTTCAGAGACCCTACCTCAGACAGGCAGAGCCAGACCAGATAGAGAGGTGGATGGCCATGGGGCAGGGGTGCCACAGACAGTCAAAGGATGGGACAGAAAGGGGAGCAACAGGGGGGCCTCGGATGGACAAGAGGAAGAACGGGGGTGAGGGGCACGGACAAGGCACAGAACCCTCCCACACCGCACTGCTCACCGAGCTGCTGCGATGGGCGACTTCTTGGCAGGGTCCAGCAGGCCACCCAGGCCACCAACCGGTTCCTCCCCCAGGGAGCGCGTGTCTTTGTTCAGCTGCTGCAGGCGGGAGCTGAGCTCACTGATCACAGTCGGTTTGTCGTCTTCAGGCCCAGGGAGCCCCCGGCTCTCCACGGGGTCCCCCCACAGCTTGGACCTTCTCTGGAAGAGGTAGCGAGGGCGGGCGGGCCCGGCGGCAGAGGCCAGCCCGGCAGAGGCGGCATGGTGCTGCTGGGCCATGAGCTCGCTGTCCGAGGACTGCTTCAGCAGCGGGTCCCTGAAGGTCACCGGCCCCTTCCCCAGCGGGGACTTGAGCTTGGGCTTGGGAGGCACTGGTGGCTTCTCGAGTAGAAAAGTGTGTCCGTCGGCGAAGGAGGTGTGGGTGTCGGTGAGCTCCCCGCTCTCGGAGCTCAGGGTGGACATGCTGGACACCGTGGAGATGGTACTTGTGGTCTCCAGGTGGGGGTCGCTGGAGCTGCGTGTGTCGATTTCCTCCACCCCAGAGTCGGCCGCAGACTCCGGGGCAGGGGGTGGCTCACTGCTGGGCTTCCCTGAGGCCGGGCTGGGCACCGTGGTGGGTGAGGGGCCCGGGCCGGTGAGGGGGGTGGCCAGCAGGACCCCGTTGGCAAACTCTTCAGGGGGCGGCACCAGCCCGATGCGGGCCAGCTCCTCCCTGGTCTCCTCATCGCTAGAGGACAGCTGGGCGGGTGGCAGATTCACAGCGAACACCAGCTCTGGCTCTTCCTCTGAGCTGCCCTGGCCTGGCCCGGGGTCTGCTGGGGCGGTGCCAGGGGGCTGGGCCCGGGGGCTGGGCAGGGGCTCTGCCACGGCCGCTGACTGCATGGGGGCTGGGGCCAGCTCCGGGGTGCCCGGGCGCTCCTCTTCAGCCCCCAGCCTGCTGGGCTCCTGCCCGTTGCTGGTGGCATGCACAACAATGAGGCCAGCTGGTCGCTGCAGGGACGTGTCCAAGACGCTGAGGATCATGGACTTCTTGTCCTCGGGTGACTTCCGCTCCTCCCGGGGAGCCTTCTCTGCCTCCCTGCGAGCAGGCACAGGAATCCAGGCCGGGCTCCGGGGGGAAAAAGCTGGGGAGGCCAGGGCCCCTCGCTCTGAGTCCCGGGCCTGTACATCCACAAACAGGGGTCCGGGGCGGTCAGCATCAGGGCTGTGCACAGGTGTGGGGGACCGGGAGGGCGTCTGGGAGGCCAGAGCTCGCTCCCGGGCAGCCAGGGCAAGGGCCAGGGGTGAGCTGGGGTCCAGGGGTTTGCCGGTGAGCGGGTGGATGAAGGTGGAGCCCGAGGGCCCGAGGCTGGGGCCGCTGACTAATGGCTTCAGAGCAGAGACAGGGGAGGGTAGCAGCAGATCGCGACCAGCAGTGGGGCCGGTCCCCAGGAGGCGCTCGTCGATGGAGCGGGAGGGCTGTAGGGATGGCAGGTCCGCGCTGGGGGGGCTGCTCTCGATGGCGCCCACAGACAGGAACACAGTGGAGCGGCGCCGCTCCTCCAGCCGCCGGTCCTTGGCCGGGCCTGGACCACCAAAGGCAAGCCCGGGGCCATCCCCTGCGCCATAGTCGAGGCCACCTGGGCGGGGGCCGCGGTGCGTCGGGGAGGGCTCGCGGGCGAAGCTGCCGCCAACCGGGCCAGGACTACCCACAGCCAGGGCCGCGCGCTCCTGCGCGTCCTCCACCTGCAGCTGCTTCACCAGCGGACTCTTGCGGCGCTGCGGTTTGGACGGTGCGAAGAGGCTGGCACTAAAGGCGCCCAGGTTGGCGTAGGGACTGTCAGGGCCTGGCGGCCGTGGCCGTCGCTTGGGTCGTTCCGGCGGGGTGGCTGCGGGCGGGGGCCGAGAGGCGTCGCCCGACTCGGGCGCCGAGTCCTGCAGGATGATCATGGAACGCGCGCGCTTCTGCCGCTCGGGGTAGGGCAGCGGGCCAAGGGGTACGCCCGGCTCATACAGGCCGGCGGCCCCGGCGCCCAGGCGCGCCTCCAGGCCGGGCTTGAAGCTGGAGCGCACCGTGTCGTAGGCACGGCCCGGCGGGGGCGGCGGCGAGAAGGCCGGGGGCGGCCCCGAGTCGAAGTAGTAGGGCGCGGGCGGGGGTGGCGGCGCGGTCTGCGGCGGGGGCGGGATGCCACGGCCCTCGCGCACCGTGTCCTGCATCGAAGAGCTCCGCGGAAAGCGCCCTTCCAGCAGAGAGGCCAGCTTCTCGTCCTCCCCTGCGGACACAAGGTACCGGTGAGACACTGGCGGCCGGTGCCTTCCAACAGGCTCCTCCAGACCCCTGCACCCTCGCCCACACAGGCCGACTCCACCCCAGACACGAGGGCCAGGGCGCCGGCAGAAACCTTGGGGAAGATGGGGACCGGCGGGGCTCGGGGATGGGGGGCAGGGGAGCCCAAAGCAGGTGATCTGAGCAAGACTGCAGTCTGGGCTCATCCCTGGACGCCCAAGCTCTGCGCCTCAGGCCCGACGTTGCGCAAGGGCTCCTGTGAAGAGTAGGGAATGTTCAGCTACAGGGTGAAGGAGGGCCCCACCAGTGGAGCCCTGAGAAACGACCCAAATTCTGACTACTGGGTGGGGCCTAGACCTGTCCAAGCCCAGGGACGTGCAGCAGGCCCTGACAAGACACCCCAAGAAGGAAGGGGCGGCCCCTATTCTGGACAAGCACAGGGCTTCCCAGAGAAGACTGAGCAAGGCCATCTCAGAAACACCAGCCACAACAAGCAGGTGTCAGTGCCCGGCCCTGGGGGCACCAGGGGTGGGATCAGAAGCAAGAGGGACAATCCCCCAGAGCGGGAGTGATGCGCTGTCTGCCAGTAAGGGGAAATGGGGCCGTGCGCCTGTCAGAGCCAGCGGACGCCCCTGTGAGGAGGTATACCCTGTGGACAAAGCCCCGGGAGGCTCCTCCCAGGGATCCACACGGGTGGGTGATGTAACCGCAGTGGCTGAAATCCGGTAAGGCAGGGTGAGTGGGAAGGAAGAATGGACGGACGGATTAAAATGG
This sequence comes from Varecia variegata, assembly GCA_028533085.1. Lineage (NCBI taxonomy): Eukaryota > Metazoa > Chordata > Mammalia > Primates > Lemuridae > Varecia > Varecia variegata. The sequence goes on from CM052440.1 coordinate 57,417, forward strand.
AACTGCAGGCTGAGCACCCAGTGCATGTCTCAGCCTTGCCGCCTATGGGCGGTGTGACCCCCAGCCCTGAGCCCGTCTGAGCTACTGTTCTCTCATGGGCAACACAGGCTTAAAATGAACACCTTTCTACCTGCCTCACCCAGACGTCGTTAGAGTCCTACGCAAGGGCTGGTCAGCACCCTTATTGTCCTGCTGTCCAGCTAGAGTCTGACAGAGCTGCCTGAGCATCCTTATGGACATAGTGTGGACACCTGTGCTCCAGGTGTGTTCCATCAGGCTGCAGGTGCTGGACAGCCCAATCCCAGGGGAGCGGATGAAGGGCTCCACACTGACACACAGAGGTCTCCGGTGCTGCTCTATACTTGGCCTCACTCTGGCCTGGTCGGTATTTTTATGCACTCACTACGATGCAGACTAGACTGCCTGCTCCTGATCACATCCCCCTTCGGCCATCGCGGCGCTGATGAAGGCTCCAAGACCGCACTGCCTGCCCCTTGCTGGGCACAACAGCGCTACAGCCCCAGGCAGAGAAAGGATGGGCGTGTGCACACGGACGTATGCTTGAATTCCAGCTCCACCAGGCACTGACACTCCTTAACCTCTAGGAACTTGAGTTTCCTCATCTCAGGACTGCCTGCTGATGTCACGGGGCCACTTAAAGTTCACGGTACAGGGATGAACAGGTGGCAGCATTCTGGGAAGGTGGCCACGGTGATCACCATCATTATTTTTAGGTCTGCCTGCCCCCCACCCCCCGCTGGACACAATCTGTGCCCAGCTCACCCTGGGTCTCCCCCCGCTGCACTTCTTGCGCAGCGTGTGAACACGCACCGAACACCTACAAGCCTGTGCATTAGATGGAGCTGTGCAGAACACACCTCGAGGATGTAGAAGGCGGAGTGACGTGTGAAGATGAAAAAGGGGAAATTTAATGCTAATGGCATGCCAAGTTCTGGCTTAGGGTAAAGAAAAGTCACTTGCCTCAGCATAGAATGGGGAATCTGTTCTAATATCATCTGGGGTGGGGGCAGGACCCTTTGGGGCAAAGGTAGACCCTCTTTGCTCAAATAATAGCAGAGCACATTTCTTGAGCACTTACTGGGTGCCAACCTCTAGATGCAGGATCTACACCCATTAACATCAGCAGCTGCTAAGCATTCCCCACATGCCAGGCACAGTACTCAGCCCACTGGCTGAGCCTCAGAGGGGTCCTTGGAGGTAAGTACAAGGTGGCCTCTATGTTTATGGGTCAAAAGGATTGGATCTGAGGTTGCAAAGGTGACATCATGTGCCCGAAGCTACATAGTCAGGACAGGGTAGGAGCCTGGGGTGTCTGACAACTCGACCAATGCTCTCGTACTGGCAACTGGAGGCACAGCAGGCCAGAAAGAATGAAAGCTGAGCACCTGTCAGCTTGCTGATCAACTGAGCACAGGAGGGCACCGCAGGAACCAGTGAGGGGGAGCTGGCAGTCTCTACCGAGTGGCTCAAGGCCTGCAGGGCAAGTGCACAGACCTGGAGCTGCCAGCAGTCAGTCCTGGGACTGGGCAGGGCTGAGGGACAGGCCATCCAGGCAGAGTGAGGGCAGACAGGGAGCAAGAAGTGCCAGAAGACCTAGGTCAGAGGGCGGTGAGGACAGATGTCCCCAGAAGAAGCAAGGGAGGGCTGGGGCTGATACCAGGCCCCTAAGATAAGGAGCCTACAGAGGGTCAAGCTGGAGGAATGTGGGGTGGTAACTGCCTTGCAGAAGCCTCCTTTGGCCAGAGGGACAGACTGGCGGCAAACCCAAGGCAGGAGGTCGTTAAGAGAACAAAGCCGTGGGCCAGGTGCAAGATGGCGGGCAGGGCCACAAGGCATGTGAGGAGGTAGCCCACCCCCAATTTGTCGGGTGGAACAGAGGATAAGGACAGAACCACGGAGGACGTGTAGGCCGTAGGCCAGGAGGAGCACCTCTTGGTTCCAAAGTAGCTGCAGCCTCACCAGCCTTCTTCCCTACCCTCCCACCTAGAGAAATGACTTTTGGCAGTCCCTGAAGGACCAGGCCACATACCCGTGTGACCTTTACACACTGGCCTATCGGCAATTCACCCCACTGTGCCCCAGAAACTCCCACTTATCTTGCACGTCTAAGAACACACACCCCAACCCCAGCTTTCTGCGATACCCAGGTGCAGCTGGGGCTGTTCCCTCGTCAGCTCCTCTTGTACATGTGTCCTGACATCCACCACGTAACTGCTGAGCTGTCTGCAAACATGTCACCTCCCCAACTGAGCCCCAGATTCAGCCTGGGATTGGCCTAGCGTGAGCACCACTGGGCAGGGTCCTGGGGTGGGTGAGGGGTGGGCAGCTGGGTGGCCAAAGGGTGAACTGAAGGTGACAGGAGGGCAGCTGTGTGACCTTGGACAGGTCATCTTACCCCTCCGTGCTTCAGTTTCCTCTTCTATGACATAAAGGTACAAACGGTGCCCCTTAATGTGGTTATTGTGTCAGACACCACATCGAACCCGCAGTGAGTGCTGAGCAGCGTTTGCTCTGGGGTGTGACAGGTGGGGACGTGGTGGGTGTCTGTGGATGATGGACAGACACGCAGGCAGATCCAAGGGTTGACGGGGGCACAGCCCGGCAGGTGGGGAGACCGGGTGCCTGGAGGGAGGTGCGCAGCTTGGGGTACGTCCAGATCTGGGGTCGGGAGAGGGGACGGCCGGCGGGGGCCGTGATGGCTGAGGAGGCACCGGGGGAAGTGGCTGAGGGCACAGCCTGAGAAATCACTGCCTTTGGCGGGTTGGGGCAGGGGGGCGGAACAGGTGCCGCCTGAGCAAAGAGGGAAACACCAGGCAGTGCTGTCCTACAGCCCCGAGGGGAGAGTCTCACAGAGGGGGAGAAAGGAACCGAAAGCCAACTGAGGTCAGTAAGAGGAGGGGTTTGCGACACTGAGAAGAACATCCCGGAGGCCGTCGGTGACCCTGGTAGGAGCAGTTTCAATTTTGGATACAGAGAGAGCAAGTCTGCTGCAGGCTGGGGGAGGTAGGAGACGGGAGATAGCGAGCGGAGGTGAGTTTTGTGGGAAGGGAGAGAGGGCAGCACCTGGAGGGGTGGGGTGGGCAGGTTCGGGGGGGCTAGTTGTAGGATCAGAAACCTGACTTGCATTGGCTGCAGGGGAGCAGCCAGGACAGGAGACAGCGGACCTGGGGACAGGGACGTGAGGGCGCGCGAGGCGGGCGCCCACCGGAGGGGAGCGGGGGATGGGTGGGCACAATCTCCAGCATGCACCTCTAGGGTGGGGGAAGGTAGGACCCCATGTATGTCCACAAACAAACGAGACTCCTGGGCTGGGGCCAGAGAGGTGGGACCTGGAAACTGGGAACCCCAGTTAGGGGTAGGGAGAGGCAGCAACCTCTAAACCCAAATCCACCCCGCCAGCACCAGCCCCGCCCCGCCCGGCGGCCCGGCCCCGCCCCGCCCGACCCAGCCCAGCCCCGCCCCGCCCCGCCCGGTCCAGCCCCGCCCCGCCCAGCGGCCCCGCCCAGCCCCGCCCCGCCCCGCCCGGCGGCCCCGCCCAGTCCAGCCCCACCCCGCCCGGCGGCCCAGCCATACCTACAGACTTGGTCCGTGGAATCCCCTTCCGCAAGGAGCCCGGCAGCTTCTCTGGGCCCGCGAGGCCCTGGCGCTCAAATAATGACTGTGGGGGTCGGGGAGGGGGATATGGAGGTTCCAGGGCACTGGGGACCCCAGTCCTCCTCCTAGGCCAGAGGCCAGTCACCCCATGCACTCGCTCCAACGGCCCTGGTGCCCGTGGCGCCGGACCAGGAGTCAGACCCGGGCCCTGGCCTGGGGAGCAGGGGACGCGCCCGCTGGGGCCTGGGCAAGTGGGCCGTGTAGACGGTGGCACAGCGCAGTTGTTGGGCAGGGTGGGTGCAGACCCTGGGTGTGGGCCGGAGGAGGCTGGGGAGGAGCACAGGAGGCACGGGCTGGGGGACAGGGGACAGGGCGTCTAGGAGGTCCTAGGCGTGATACAGGGACGGCCTGAGGCCCCGCAAGCCGCAGCCACAGGAGTGAGAGCCCGGCAAGTGCCGGACTGTAGCCCTTCTGGGGGCTTCACCCACCTCCGGAGAAGGGGTCCAAATGACCTCAGGAAGGAGGGGACGTGACATTCCGAACCCCACACCCGACTGTCCCGGCGCTCCCAGCTGCCCGCGCCGGCTTACGCTTATCTCGGCAGGGGTGATCCTCCGACTGGTGGGCCGCTGTTTGACGGTGGCAGCTCTGGAGTCGGCGTCCGCGATGTCCGGCCTCAGCGCTGGCTCTGCAGCCGCCGCCAGGATCTCATCCAGCTTCTCTGCACAGCCAAGGAGACCCTCTCAGCCGCCTGCACCGGCCCTGCCACGTCCTCCCGGGCCTGTCCCCCCGTGGTGCTGACGGGCCACTCACTCCAGGTAACCCCACGCACCCCACTCGAGGAAAGGGAAAAGACCAGGGCAGGGACAGACCGTGTAGAGCCCAGGCTTCCTGAATTTCTCTCCATTTCCCTTTGTCCTGTCCCCTTCTGAGCACACGGCACATAGCTCTTGTCTAGCCCCCACGGCCGCGCTAGAAGGGAAGCTGCTCACGGCGGGGTCACAGCCCTAGGACAGACCCTGAGGTACAGGCGGGTGTCCAGGAAAGATGTCTGAACGGGTGCGTGTCGGCAATGAGTGAATCAGCGAACAGACGGACGGGGGACACTTTCTGAAGACACTTTGCTGTCCCAGGCTCGGGACCTAAAACACCGTCTGATGCAGAACAGGCAGAGAGAGCCCTGCCCAGGCAGGCGGTGCCAGGAGCAGGGGAGGAAGTGGGGGGACGGTGTGGGAGGCCCCTCCTCGCTGACAGGCTCCCGCAGCCCCTCAGGAATCAGCTGGAGCCGGAGAAGGGGACAGGGGCGAGGACGACGCAGCCGGGCTCACGCCTGCACACGGCCCTCGCGGGGAGCGGGTGCCAGGCAGGCCATGGCAGCGATCTTTTCAAATCTATTACCAAAGGAAAGCTTTTTCTTGTTTACTTGTTTTTATTAAAGTAAAATTAATGTCTTAAAAGTGGTATTTTTTATCACAGTGATTTGGAAACTGTGTTAAACTAACGTGTACCTGAGGACCGTCAGAGCTCTGGTGGGACTGCTTCCCCGGGGTCAGCGGATCTCACCGAGGGTCCGCCCAGCTCTGTCCCGGACGGCACGCCAGGCTGGCGCGGGGGACGTACAGCAGGGGCGGGGCAGCACCTGTGTCCCCCGGCTGCTCCGCCAGCCCCTCACTCAGCAGCCGCACCACACCACGGACCGTCCCGGCTCTCCGGGCCCTGGCGACTCTCGAGGACCACGTGTCTGGTCACAGGTGCCCTGGCACGTGCCTTTCACTGTCAAAAGCGCCCATGCTGGAGAACCTCGGTGGGCAGCCTGGGCACCTCCTGCTCCCTCCAGCCCCACCTGTGGCTGCTCACAGCACCTGTCCTCCCTCTGCAATCTGCTTAGCAATTGCTGTGGGGAAGTAAGAGGACTTCCTGACACTGCCTGTGCCCAGCCCCGACCAGCCCCGGCCTGTGCGCCACCTGTCCTGACTTAACCTCTCTTTGACTGAGTGTTCTCATCTGATAAAACAGGCACAAAAACAGCACCTGCTTTGCATGTCTCGAGTGGGAATTAGCACACAAGAAGGGCCTACGCTGAGCGCACGCGCACACGCATCCCCTGGCTGTGCGCCTCGTCTCCCCAAAGGCTCGTGGGCCCCCCAGAGGACAGAGCCGGTATGTTCTCCGTGTTCCGCCAGGGCCCAGCCCGTGCCCTGAACAATGCAGAAGTTCAGCAGCAAAACACGCCGCCACACGGAACAGCCGGGCCTGCGGAGAGGCGCAGCACACCGGGCGACACGGCCGGGTGTGGACCAGGGGCTGCTGGTGCAACGAAGTGAACAGTTTCTTTTCAGAAGCTGAAACCGTCATCACCACGGTTTGCTGAGTTCTTAGTGATTTCCAGAGCGCGCAGAGCTAGGCGGACCCTCTCTCACCCCACAACTGCACGGAGACCCTATATCTACTGCTTTTTTGTGTGTGTTTTTTTTTTTTTTTGAGACAGAGTCTCACTCTGTTGCCCGGGCTAGAGTGCCATGGTGTGAGCCTAGCTCACAGCAACCTCAAACTCCTGGGCTCAAGCGATCCTCCTGCCTCAGCCTCCCAAGTAGCTGGGACTACAGGCACATGCCACCATGCCTGGCTAATTTTTTCTGTGTATATTTTTAGTTGTCCAGATAATTTCTTTCTATTTTTTTAGTAGAGACGGGGGTCTCACTCTTGCTCAGGCTGGTCTCGAACTCCTGAGCTCAAACAATCCACCCACCTCGGCTTCCCAGGGTGCTAGGATTACAGGCGTGAGCCACTGCGCCCAGCCTCTACTTCTTTTTACCCTGTAGCAGACTGAAGCTCACAGAGAGAAACTGTCCCAGGTCACAGACGCAGTAAACAAGAGCCCAGAGGCAACTACTACACTCTCCAGAAACCGCAGAAGTAAAGACAGGACTGGACGGAAAACTCCGCGGCATACGCGTGGCATCACCACACAGCACACACACTGCCACTTGAGCCCCAGGTCCAAGAGACCTGGTCCCAGCCGCCCAAGCAGTGTGGGCGTGAAGTTTAGCAAAGCGACGACTTTTGGTCATCCGGCGATGGTGCCGGGGCCAGGCAGGAATTACGTCCAGAGGGAAAGAATCAAGAATTCTGCAAATGACAAGCCGATGACATTGACAAAGCACCGCCCCCCACCCCGCCATTAGAAAATATATTCCTAAACAGATTATTTTAGATACTTAAAAAAAGGAAATGAAGCGACAAAGAGCCAGGTGGGCGCCCCCCCCCCCAGCAGCCTCACGCAGGGCCTGGCGCCGTGTGGTCAGGGCCACAGCCCCGCACCCGGGAGCCCCACCGATGAGCGGGAGGCCAGAACCAGAACACTCCAGAAATAGCTTGAGTCTGCCCCACAGGCATGGAGAAAAGGTCCCTGAAGGAGCATCGTGTTTTAGTGCCTGGAAAGACACTGGGAAGCCCTGCACCTGGGCTGGGGCAGGGGGCAGCGGAGCCTTCACAGGGCGAAGGAGGGCAGGGAATGTGGGTCGGGCGGGAGAGAGCTGGCCCCAGGCCCAGGAGGTGTCCTCAGCCCAGGGAAGGCCCAGCAGATCCGGAGTAAGAGACAGTGGGTGCCAGGCACACCGCCCATGAGTGAAGACACACACCTGGGGCCACAAAGCCACCGTGGGCTTTTTCCTCTGGGCCCTGACTCCCGTCATCCTCGAGCGAAGGCTACCGGAGGCCCCAGGACCTCACCAGATGGGGACCTCGGTGCCCAGGCCTGGTGACTGTCCCCACCCACACACAGCGTCCCCAGCAGCCAAGCTGTATGTCCAGGACACACGGGGAGGCCTCGAGGGATACGGGGTGGGGGGCACTGGAACAGTGAGTGGGAGGGTGACATTGGCAGCGGGGGGCTGTCGGGCAGGGGAGCTCCGCACTCCCCCTGCCGTGCTGTGGGACACAGACCCTGCTCTAAAGGGACTGTCGGCTCTGGGCCTGGCCCTGCCACCAGCCAGCATGCAGAAGGTGTGGCGCCCACAACCCAAGCACGGGCCCCCGGGGGATGGGCAGAGAGAAGCCGTGCAGGCCAGGGCTGGACACCTCCACGTGGTCCAGCTCACCTGGGCCCTGGAGCGCCACCGAGGGGCCCTCCGGGCATCGCACTGCCCCCCCCCCCCCCCCCTGCTCTGGGCCAGGGCACATGCAGCAGCCTCCGAGTGGCTCTCCCAGCTCCTGCCCCCAGGCTGCCCCTGTGGCTCCCAGCCCACCGTTCACCTGAGCCCCTGGGCCATGCTGGGTCTCCCCGCCACACCCCAGACGGCCACACCCGGGAACGTTCCGTCCGCCCTCCTCTCATGCCCCCACCAGATCCCCAGGGAAAAGCCAAAC
>CM052440.1:65899-119256 GCA_028533085.1 Varecia variegata
GGGGTGCAGCCCAGGCTTCCAGACCACCCTGACGTGAGCTGGAGCCTCCTCACACACCAGCAGGGACACACCGGACAGGGGTCAGGCAAAGCCGGGGCCCTGGGGATGCAGGCAGATGACTCACCCCCTTTTCTTCTCCGAATGGAGGCTTGGAATCAAGAAACAGAGCACAGGGGGTGAGGGCCGCGCTCCCCACCCTCGCGGCCCGGCCCCACCCTCCACCCCGCCTCCCGGCGCCAGGACCTCCCAGCTACCCCAGCCTACACCTCTCAGCAGACTGGGCGAGGCAGGTCTGTCCAAATGTGGGCTCGGTGGGTACACGGCTTAAAATTCAAGGAGGACACAGCCACAGGCTGGAACACTCGTGTGCGCACACGCACACGGACACGCACACGTGGGGACATGCACGACTACATCACACTTCGCTCTGTCGAGCGTTTGTTCAGAAAAAAGGCAAAACCCCATGAAAACCAAGTTCGGCTGCCACTGAAAGCTGAGGTGGTCACCTGTGTAAAGTAGGTTTTAAACAAAGGCAGGACAAGTATGTCTGGCAGAGAAACTTTTTCCGGAATGAGGCCACTCACAGGGACGCTGGGTGTGGCACCTACCCTCATGTTTTCATCACAAAAGAAAAAGGGACCCAGAAATTACAGGGAAGTCCAGGTTTCTCGCAGGAAAGCGAATGAAGACGGCTTGGACCTGCCAGCGCCTCCCTGGCCCGGGTCTCCAGGGACCTCAGGCCCCAGCATACGCCTGGCTCAGGCTGAGCAGACATGCGTGTGCTGACCGTGAGAAGCCCCTAATGCTGAAGAGAACAGGGCACTCTCCCCTCTTCTTCCTCCCACCACTTGTCCCAGGAGGAGGGTCCGAACCCAACCCCTCCATTTCCTGGGCACCAGCCTTTGCTCACCTCACCCCCTTGCAAGCTGGCCTTTCCCTCCTCCTCCTCCCGAAGGGCCTGCGTCCCCCATGTCCTCTGTGCAAGCAGCCACCTGGGCAGGAGCCTCCACCCTTACCACCTGCCTTCCCTGTCACCTCACCCGTCCTCTGCTTTCTAGGGTTAGTTCGTCTTCTCAATAGACTACGGACCCTAAAAGGGCTTATCAGCTGCTGACAGCGACTGGCAGGACTGATGTTGGTGACGCTGGCAATGACCCAGGGCTCATTTTTTTTTTTCCAGGCAGGTCTCACTGTGTTGCCCAGGCTAGAGTGCCATGGCACAAGCACAGCTCACGGCAGCCTCCAACTCAGGCTGTCAGGCTCAAGTGAGCCTCCTGGTTCAGCCTCCCAAGTAGCTGGGACTATAGGCATGCGCCACCACACCTGGCTAATTTTCAAAGTGTTTTTTAGAGATGGGGTCTCATTATGTTGCTTAGGCTGGTCTCAAACTCACGGCCTCAAGTGATCCTCTCACCTCAGCCTTCCGAAGTGTTGGGATTACAGGCGTGAGCCACCGTGCCCAGCCAAATTTCTGTCTTTTAAAAGCAAAACCACTGGATTGTGGGATGGGCCCTCAGGTACCTGGGGAGACCCTAGTGCTGGCACGGCCTCATCAAATCAGCCATTTTCTGGGGTGACCGGTCAGGAGGTCAGCAAATGGGCTGGCTTCCCAGGACAGCTGTCCTCTGGGGACAAGGTGGCTTCCCGAGCTCTCGGGCACCCAGGTCCTTCTCTGAACAGAGCAACATGAAGAGCCTGGTCCAGCTTCAACCGAAGCCATGACCCCAGGAGTGAGGGCAGAGGCTCCAAGCTAAGCTGTTCCTTCATGCTTCCCAGACTCCGCTCAGGAAAAAGCCTGGAAACTTATGCAGGCCTGAAGCTGTAAGTGAATTCCTCTGGAAGACAAAGGTCTTCCAGCAACCCCAGCAACCCCTGTCCTGAGGCTTGATGTAGCAGAGGAGAGGGGAAGGGGAGCTTCTTCCACTCACTGGTTTCTGCAGATAGAGAAGTCCAGAGAACAGAAGGCAGTTCTACTTCTACAGGGCAGAGTCCCAAGGTCTCGGGATTATAGATCTCATACTGCCCCAAAGCCTCTCTCTGCAGAATAGGAGGGGCCCTTCTGCACATGCAGCTGAACACAGCTATATGACAGCCCTTGGCAGGAGGCTCAGCCTGGTGTCCAGCCAGATCCAGCTGCCTACTGGTATTGGCTCTTGATCAGTTTGGATTGTCAATCAGTGCGACAATCCAGCCACTTGTGACTGACCTTGGACCCTTATGACCCTGTGGCCAGAAGTCTGCTAGCTTCTCTACCTTATTCTTGAATGAACAGGATTAGCTGGGTACAGAATTGTAGGTGGAAAGGTATTTTGGGCTGGGCACGGTGGCTCACGCCTGTAATCCTAGCACTCTGGGAGGCCAAGGCAGAAGGATCGTTTGAGCTCAGGAGTTCGAGAGCAGCCTGAGCAAGAGCGAGACCCCATCTCTACTAAAAATAGAAAGAAAAGATCTGGACAGCTAAAAATATATATAGAAAAAAAATTAGCCGGGCATGGTGGCGCATGCCTGTAGTCCCAGCTATTCAGGAGGCTGAGGCAGAAGGATTGCTTAAGCCCAGGAGTTTGAGGTTGCTGTGAGCTTGACGCCACGGCACTCTAGCCTGGGCAATAGAGCGAGATTCTTTCTCCAAAAAAAAAAAGAAAGGCATTTTGACTTAAGACTTTGAAGCTATTGTTCCATCGTCAGCTGCCATCTACTATTGCTGACGAGAAGTCTGTTGTCAGTCTAGCCATCATTCCTTTCTAAGGGAACTAGCAGTTTCTCTCTCTCTCTCTCCCTCTCTCTGGCAGTTTTTAAGATTTTTCTGCTTGTCCGCTGTGTTCTACAATTTTACTATGATAGATCTAGATCTAGATTTATTTTTATTTCCTTGCTTGGAACTTACACTTCTTCAAACTGAAGGCTCATGTCTTTTATTCACCTTTGCAAAATTCTTAGCCATTTATTCTTCAAATATTGCCTCTTCTCCATTCTTGTTATTCTTTCCCCCTGGGACTCACATTAGGTAAATGCTGGGATTTTCTCACTAGTCTTTAGTATCTCTTAACTGCTATTCAATATTTTGCATCTACTTATCTTTCTATGCTGTATTCTGGGTAATCATCAGATTTATCTGAGATGGATCCAGCCATGGACTTCTTTTTTATCACAGTGACTATAACAGTTCTTAGGTCCTTTTGAAATGTGCTTAGTCTTTTTTTGTTGTTGTTCTGTCCTGTTCCTTCATTAGGCATTCTGTTAGTTCTCTTAAACTCTGTAATAATTTAAACATTTTATTGTCTCTTTCATATTCTTCTATGATTTTGAGTTCTTTTGATGCTCATTCCAGCTCTTAGGCTTGGTTCTAACCTTCCTGCTTCTCACAGGTCCACAGCCATGTCTTCTAGCTTTGTGGGGGCATCAGAACCCCAACCTCTTGCCCTTGGGACCTATGTTATGGGCTATGGGAGCATCAGCCTCCTCCACTTCCCTGGTTTTCCTTTCTCTCTTCATTTTTGAGACCTGGGATTCCTCCTCCTTTGTTTTAAATTGTCTCTGTGTATTTTTTTATTTTGTTTTGTTTTGTTGTATTTGGAATATTTATAGTGAAGAAAATTCTGACCAGTCTATGTTGGTAGCTATTTTCCACAGCGAACTACACTGCATCTGCCTGGTATGGGGCAGCTCAGCCTGTGGCCAGGACAGGGTCAGAGCTCAGACCATAAGTAAGGTCAGGGATAATTCTGGAGACCAGGGTAAGAGTTTCTTCTACGGCTAGGGTAGAATCAAGACTGAAGCCAGGGCTGGAGCTCAGCCTAGAACCAGAATCAAGGCCTTTCCCATGGCCAGGACTTGGACAGGGCTCAGCTTAGCACCAAAGTCAGGGTTCCTTCTATGACTAGAGCCACAGTCAATTCTGGGGCTAGGATTGGCCTCAGACTACAGAAGGAAAGAGCATGTCGACTGTCACAGACATTAGGACGTGCCCATGTTGAGGCTGTTGATGGTTGGGACACACTTACAACAAGGCTGTTAATGGTCACATGTATTAGCACATGCCTACAATGAGGATAATGGTCACATGTACTGGGACATACCCACGCAGAGGCTATTAACTGTCACATGTCAGGACATGGTCAAGTGCATCTGCACATGCCCACAATGAGGCTGTTAGTGGTCAACCTGGGACTATGCCCACAATGTGCCCCATCGAAGCCCAACACACTCTTGCTCACCTCCTGTAGCTCATGGGGCCCTGTCCCAATAGGCTACCACTAGTGCGCACAACAGCCCTGTGAGGGCAGCAGGCCAGCTTGACCAATGCGTGAACAGGCACCAAGAGGGTAAAATAAACACACAGACGACACTGCCAGCACCTGGCAGAGCCACAAGCAGACCCTGGGTGGCTTCACTACTGCTCTTTCTCACTTGGATGGAATGCAGGAATAAAGTCAGAGCAGAGACGTGGAGACCCAGAGGCAGCACACGCACACCCATGCACACTCATGCAAACACACCAGTGGGCCAGACCCTGCTCCCCAGCCATCTGTCCTGGCCACCCCACTATCTGTCTCCAGCCCCTCAGCCCCTCAGCCATCACCCCTTCCATGTCCACTGCCCGCCTTGCCCCACAGGTGCCCAATTTCCCAATGCTCCAGCCCCCATCCCTTTACCTCTGACCTGCACATTTGCCCATCTGCCCTTCCCCACCTCGGTCTCTGCCTGGCTTCAGGCCCAGCTCAGTCCCCTGTCCTCCCACTGCTCTGTCCACTTTATGCTGGGCTGCCCACCCTGGGTGGTCTACCCGCTGTCCACCCCCCACTGCCACCCCCAATGCTCACCGAGTTCCTCAAGCTCAGCTGTCATGGACTTGGAGCGCAGTGTCAGTGTGGTGCTGGGGGCCCTCTTGGGGGGCGGCGGGGCTGCAAAGAAGAGGGAGGCCTTGGACCTCCTGTCCAGCAGCAGGCGGCGCGGTGTGGCCAGGTGCAGGTGCCACTTGCGCTCCACCGCCTGGATCTCCTCGTACTCCCGCGAGGACGAGTCGCACTGGGCCAAGATCTTGTTCAGGCTGCGGCTGGACGCAAACTTCTTCATGGCGCTAGGAGCTCAGGGAGTACTGGGGGCCGGGGCAGTCGGGGCCCCGGGGCCCTCAGGACCCCCCAGAGCCAGAGCCTCAAGCAACGGTCAAGGGTGCTGGTGGGGGTCGCGGTGCTGGCTGGCTCTGGCCTGAGTGCCCACCCTGCAGGCTCCAAGGGCCAAGCGAGGGGGCACCAGAGCCATGGGGTGGGGGCTGGGAGGGGTCTCCTGGCAGGCCAGGCTCCTGCTGCTTCAGGGCTCCCCCCAGGCCCAGGCGGCCACTGCCCCTTGGGGGGACCAGGGTGTGGTCAGCCAAGCCACGGGCCGGGGCTGGGCCGGCTGGCAAGCCTCCTGGGCCCAGGCTGTGCCGCGTCGTCGGCGCGGGGAGAAGACGCTTTTCCTCTTCCCTCAGGTGCCGCCTCCCCCTTCCCTCCGACAATAAGCAGCACGGCAGCGTCAACCTCACAGTTGCTATGGCAACCCCGGCCTCCAGGCAGCTGCTGGCGGTGTAGGGAAGGAGGGCTCTGCCACGCCAGGGGCTGGGGGAACGCCGGGAAGGAGGGGGCAGGGATCTGAGAAGGGGCAATCTGGGGTCAGGGGTCAGAGGCCTCGGGCCAGGGGACAGGGTTGATAGTCTAACATCAGGGACGGAGAAGGACCCCAAGTCACCTATGAGGGCATTTCATCTAGGTTCAGGAATCTGATGTCAGCAGTCTGGGATCAGAGGTGGGGAGAGAAATGGGGGCCTGAGGTCAAAGGTCTAGGGTCAGGGGCCAGAGGGGAGAGTCTGGGCACAGAGGCCTGAAGCCTGACCCCTCACCTCTGCGCCGAGCCCCATCCTCTTCTGGCTTCCTTGTCACGGACACAACCTTCATGACAAGGCGGTTGCCACCCTGGCGAATCAGAGCCACCACCTGCTTGTGTCCGACCTTTACCACGTTTACTCCGTTCACCTGGGACAGACAGGCAGCTAGGTGGGGGCGCTCCCAGGCGCAGCCCCTCTGCGCCCAGGGGTGGGCGCCGCGCTGGGCTGTGCGGCTGGGCAGGGGGCCTCACCTCGATGAGGAAGTCGCCGGTGCGCAGCCCGGCCCTCCAGGCCACGCCTTCCACGTCCACGGACTCCAGATACTGCAGCGCGGGGAAGGCCGGCGTGGGCGTGAACTCCTCGATGGGGGTCTCCGCTGCGGGGCGATTGGGGCGGGGCTTCACCAGCTCGTTCGGGTGGGGGCGGCTGCGGCACAGCAGCCTCCCAGCGGTTCAGCACGTGGAACCGATGACGACGGGGCACAGTGACCGGGGCGGGGGCAGGAAGACCCGGCACAGTGACCGGGGCGGGGGCGGGGGCGGGGCTGCAGGAGGGCCCACGCAGGGCAGCCCGGGGCTCCAGGACGTTCCCCTCTGCTGCGGTCCCCAAGCCCTGGGCCATGGACCACTACCGGTCCGTTGCTATTAGGAACCAGCCCCACGGCAGGAGGTGAGCGGCGGGCGAGCCAGCGAAGCTTCACCTGTGTTCACGGGCGCTGCCCATCACTCACATCACCCCCAACCACCCCGAAACCAGCCCCGGCCCCCTCCACCCCCAGCTGTGGAAAAACTGACTTCCACAAAACCGGTCCCTGGTGCCAGAAAGGCTGGAGACTCACTCCCACGAGAAAGGCCCCCCGCCGTTACCTTTGGCCCCCCGGAGCACAAAGCCGAAGCCCTCGTGGTCCCGCTTCTGCAGGACAGCCACCTTGTCGTCAATGACATAATCGCTGACGGAGGAAAGCAGGGAGGGGTGAGGCAACCCCACAGGGTCCCATGGACACAGTCCCCCCGGGGTCACCCCTGGACTGACGGGGACAGTGAAGGACACAGGTGGGCAGGGCACCTGTTTGTGCCTCCTGGACCAGCTCTTGGCTTTCCTGTGTGGACATGCCCCCACATCCCATCTGCATGCCCCAGCCGGTGGCCCTGCGTGTACCTGTGTGACGTGAGGCTGTCATAGGAGCCCACTGTGTAGTGGCGAAAAAGCCGCTTCGTCCGGTCCTCCCGGGTCTCTGAAGGGAGTGTCAGGAGCTGAGGGACAGTCTCGGCCTTCAGCTGGCCTGAACTGCCCTCAGCCAGGCTGGTCACCAGTCTTCGCCCACACACACACCCCTGGCCTGGTTGTGCCCACAGGGAAGTAGGGAACCCGAAATCCTGCGGCTCTGGGTCCAGAGGTCCCAAGGCGAGAAGGCCGAGGGGCTCATGCAGGGACCTCTGGGGGTCAGGGTCCAAGACGGGGCAGCGGCCACGGCTCCTCTCCGTCCTGAGGAGCCGAACACAGGAGGCCAGACAAGGCCAGGGCTGTCCACAGAGAGGTCAGCGAGCCAAGGCTGAGAGCAAAGAATGGGGTATGTGTGTGTGTGTGCACACGTATGACCTGCAGTCATGTGTAAGTGCACCTATCTGTGTGTGTTCGCCCACAGTCTGCACAAGTGCTGTGCTGGTGCACGTGTGAGTTCTGTGTTCACGCATGTGCACGCCTGTGTGTGCCAGACCCACACTCACGAACACGTGCCCGGCTGTGTGCCCACACGCACGGAAGCAGCACCGTGTCTTCACCAAACTCCTCACAACAGCCCCTGACGCTCACCCTCACGGGGGCCCTTGCCTCAGGTCCTGCCTGGACGGGGCAGGCGGTGCAGGTGTCGGGGGGCTGGGCACCCTTCCCTGACCCCACTGTATCCCCCAGAGCTTGGTCTCCACCTGTCCTCTTGATCTCAGAGTCCCTCATGGCCACTGTGGCACTGGCCAGCTGTCTGCCCGCCGCCCCACCCTGCGATCTCCAGAAAGTTTGACCCACACTTCCAGCCACGACCTCTCTGCACCCCGAGGGCTCCGACAGCCGCCCGCGGGCCCTGCCCTCCTGGCTCCCGGGCACCCCTCGCTCCACTCTTCAGAGCCTCCAAGGTGGCGCCACCACTGCCTCGGACTTCACCCCTCAGCACCTCCTTCATTTCCTCTTATTGTAGCATTTCTTGAGGTTCCTTTTTTCCTTCAACAAGTATCTGTTGAGCTCCTACTATGTATCAGGCTCTGTTTGTCTTAGGCTTTGGGAATATAGCAGAGAACAGAACAAAGTCTCTCCCTTGTGGAATTTATAATCTATTCGGGGGAGAGAGAATAAACAGGCAATAAATATACATGTCAAATGCTGGCCAATGCTTAAGAGGAAAGCAAGCAGAATAAGGGGTTCAGAGAGAGTTTGCAGTTCTGGGGTGGTCACACGAAGGCCTCACCGGGAAGGCAGAACTGAGCAAAGGCTGAGGAGAGAAGGGTGCAGCCCGCAGGTACGTGGGTAAAGGGCTTCCCAGAGTGGGACAGTCAGGGTGAAGCTGTAGCAGGTGTTGGCCTGGGGCATTCAAGGGACCGTCTGGAGCCTGTGCAGCCAAAGCAGCAGGCAGGAAATTAGATCAGACAGGGAACCTATGATTTTTTTTTTTTTTTTTTTTTTTGAGACAGGGTCTTGCTTTGTCACCCAGGCTGGAGTGCAGTGGTGTGATCGTAGCTCAGTGCAACCTCCAACTCCTGGGCTCAATCCTCCTGCCTCAGCCTCCCGAGCAGCTGGCACTACAGGTATGCACCACCACACCTGGCTAATTTTTTAAATTTTTTTTAGAGACTGGTCTCCAATTCCTGGGCTCAAACGATCCTCCCACTTTGGCCTCCCAAAGTGCTAAGATTACAAGCATGAGCCACCGTGCCCAGCCAGGGAACCTATGATTTTAAATGACCTGTTTCCCCCACTACCCCTTGAAGGTAAGGGCCACATATTATTTATCTCTGTGATCCCAGCACCCAGCACAGCACCTGACATGTAACAGGTACTCTGCATGCTGACTGGGAGGGTAATGGGAGGACAGGTGGATCCGTGATGGATGGACAGAAGGATGGATCCAAAGGCAAATGGACGGGTGGATGGAGGGAGGGAAGGAGCAACAGGGGGATGCATGGATGGGTCAAAGGGAAGACAGATGAGTGGGTGGATGGACGGGCTGGGTAGATAGGCAGCTGGGCAGGTGGTAGGTGGATGGATGAACAGATAGACAGAAGAAGGGAGGGGTTGGTGCCCTGGACTGGCTGGGTATGTCGATGGACGCGTAGCTAGGTGGTGGGATCGGTGGGTGAGTCATAAGCACAGATGGAGCACTGGCTGGATGAAAGGAAGAACTAGTCAAATCAGAAGACACAGATGTCAAGAACAGCACGGACTGGATTCCAGGTCCCTGCCACTAACTTGTGCGACTCTCAGTAAGTCGACAGTCCCTTTGAGCCTCTCCTCATAGAGTAGGGAAACTCACCTTGGAGAGCCCCTAGGTTCCAAGAGCCTAATACTGTATCATCCTGGCCCCCCAACCACACCGGCCCCCACCGTCCTGCCAGCCCCACGGCTGGCTCGGGCCACGCCTCACCCTTCTACATGCCAGCCCACCCACAGAAATGCCCACAGTGCCTGCCTGCCGAACCCCCAAACTTGCAGTCCACTAGGTGCCTGTTTTTAGATTTTGTTGACCAAACTGTATTTATTGCATAACACAAATTCATTTTCCAGTTGTATTAATCAGACACACAAAAGCCAGCTGAAGTGAAAACACCCAGCCGTGAAACCTCCCGATGTGACGACCATCAAGAGAGAAAGGGAGGGAGGGCAAAGGGGGCCAGCAGAGGGTCCCAGTTGCGCTGGGCCCCAAGGTCCCTGTACAAACCAGCCTCCTGAACACACCCGACTCTGCTCCCCCGCCCCTGCCCTCCCGGATCCACCCTCTGCCTGCCACGCTCCTTCCACGCCCGTTCTCTGCTCGCTGACCCTGGGCGCAGCCGGCCTGCTCGGTCGGCACCAGGAACACTGCTCGGCCTCCCAGTCCTTCTCCAGCTCCTCGCCAGTCCCACAAACAGATTGTTTTTTTCTTTTTGGATCTGAGCCTGTTGGAAGTAGGCTCCTGTTCCTGGGCTGCCCTCTGGTCTCTGGCAGAACTTGGTCCCTGGGTCCCAGGACTCAGGTTCCACCCAGAGCAGCCCACAGGGCCTGCAGCTGAGGTCAGGGGAGGCTGCAGGCAGCCCCTGCAGGCCCCACTCCCTCTGCCCACCCGGTGGGGCACTCCTCCAGGCCACACACCCGACGGCGGCTGCCCACCTAGGAGCCCAGCCCTCACCCACACTGCTGCCCTGTGACCTCAGCCCTCCCCGTCCACCCTCCTCCCATTTGTCTGCTCTGCCCTGCAGGGGCCTCGACCCCAGCCCTCAATGACCTGCACAAGCAGACAGCACTGCCGTTCTGTCTCCACAAAGCCATGCTGGCCCCGACCCCATGCCAGCCCTGCCAGCCCTCACCCGACACGTGTGTTTCATTCACACAGAGCTGCCTGCCTGTCCCTCAGGGCCACGTGACCCCTAGAAACGGACAAACAACTGGCCCCATCTCCCGGGACTGCTGGGAAGAGCCAATGACTTCTTCCATGTAAAAATGCTAACACCGTGCCTGGCACCCCAGCGCTGCTCAGCAAGGGAGGTGCTGACACGAAGTTCTAGAACACGGTGCCAGGCCCTGCAAACACGGGCTCCCCTCACCCCATCTGCTGACCGTCCACAGGACCCGGAGAACGACACCTCTGCCTTGAAGCCCTCTTTGACTCCTTCAGGCCAACCCAGGGAGCCCCTGTGCTCACACTAATGTCTCTGTTGCAACCTGGGCACACCTGCTCCCCTCTAGGCAAGAGCCGGACCTCTGTGACCCCAGCTCCCAGCACAGGGCCCAGCATACAGCAGACACCTAGCAAACATCCGCCACGCTCCAGTTCTGACTCTAGCCCAAACCTCCCTTTCTCCCCCTCGGCTTCAGACTTAGGTCCTAACGCCCCGAGATCCACAGTCCTCAAACCAGAACCTTCATGAGCCATCACGTGGGGGAGCTCAGGCCAGCTCCTCCAACAGGTGGGAGGCCCCCATTGCTCCCCCTCCCATCCTGTCGGAACCAGCACCCAAACCTCTGACATCATTTCCCACCTGGACCCTGCCCCACCCCTCCGCAGGCAGAGGACAAGGAGGCCTAGTCCCTTCCACGATCCAAGCCACCAGGAGAGCCCTCAGGGCGCAAGGGAAGGAGCAAAGACACTTGTCCAGGAGTGGGTCAGTGTCCATGCTCCTGCCTCCCTGGGCCTCCGCCGAGCTCGGCACAGGGCAGGGGTCCAGGCCACCAGGGTGGGCTCCCCTAGGAAACTCTCACCCCAGGGAGACACAACAACTCTGGGCCCAAGTCCTCCACGTGCACAGGCAGGCATGCACGCACCCCCGATCCAGACACACCACCGGTGACCAGCAGTGACCTCACTCAGGAGAGGTTTCCTTGTCCCACCAGCTCTCCAGGCCTGAAGCCACATTCATGGGTCTGGGAGCCTCCAAAGGACCAGTCATTGCTCGTCACCAGCAGGACCCCTCAGGTCCTGACAAGCAGGAGGGTCCTTGGTGGAAGCCCAAGTGGTCAGCAGGGTTGGACCGTGGCCACTCGCCGACCCCAGGAGCTGCGGCCTTCACCCTCGGGTCCTCCCTGCAGGCTGGGGATGGGGCCCAGCCCTCACCTGCTGCCCTCGGACCATCCCTGCCCGCCACAGGCCCCAGGAGACCCCTCCAGGCCCAACTGGCCTCATTTCCTCTTGGCTGGTCCAGGCCTCCCTGCTCTGCCCACTTGGACAATCTGTCCACTTTGGAAAAACGCCTCTCTTCTCACGCTGACCTCCTTACTCGTCTGCCAGCCACACCGGAATCGCGCGCTCCGTGCACCTGGTGTTCCTGTGAGCACCGTGCCGGAGGGGCGGTTACAGTCCCTAGGAGTCACGTGTGGGACCACACAGAGGCACGGTCGCGGGTGTGCACCTCCTGTGGGCACGTCACATGTGTCTCCACCGCACACCAAGGGTCTGGTTACACATACCCACGTTCATAAGTACGTGAAGGGTGTGTGTACACTGTGTCTGTTGTGTACACAAGTTTTTGTCTACTTTGAGTGTAGGCTTGAGTTTACATCTGGTCTTTTCTCTGTGAACACACATGTGGATTTGGCACTGAGAGGGACCAAAAGGAAACTGGAAGGGGTGGTGCCCCCCCGGGAGCTGCCTGGGGGTACATGGGTCACTCACCATGCCGTGTGTCATACTGTCTCATCTGCACCTCCTCCACGCAGTCGGCCGGGAACCAGCCTGTGCGGCCTTTCACGGTTCCCTCCCAGAAACCGCCCTCCCCAACGCTGAGCACTGGGGGACAGAAGCCAGACGGGCGGTCGGTGGGGAGCAGAGCAGCTGGGCACCCACCCCCACCCCACCTCAGGCTCAGGTCCTGCCCACCCCTCGCCCTTTCTCTCCTTCCCTTCCCACATTCTCCCGGCTTTTTCCTTGGGAAGATTCTGGGATGCACACAGAGGAGAGGAATGAACAGATGGGCTCGGCACAGGATGGGCATGTGGAGGACAGAGAGCCACGCCACGCAGAGGGACACGCTCGAGGAGGGGCAGGGGGCAGGGGCCACACTCCTGCTCCTGCCCCGCAGCTGGCCACTCCCCCCAACAATCCCCATCCTGGCTGTCACCCACCCAGGGGTCACTGCCAAGACCTCAGGGTCTTCGCGCTGTGGCCAGTGGATTAGGCCACAGATGTAGCAGGAGGGCTGATCCTCACGACTCCCACGGACATGGCCACCCCCAGGGACAGGACCCCGGTGGTGACAGAGACCCCCATCTCGAGAGGAGCTTGCTCTGGCACGGGATCCCACGGAACCCAGGAAGCCCCAGTGACAGAAACCTGCATCGTACACAAACGCCCACGTAATTGTCACAGATACCCCCACACTGGCGAGGGTCCCCCACACCACCAGGATTTCCGATGAAGTCCAGCGGTGACACAGGAACCCCATAACGCCAGGAAGCTCTGTGATGGGGCAGGGTCCTTCAGAGAACCCCCAGTGACATCAGCCCCCATCATGACACAGAAACACCCCCATGACAGGAGAGGAGCCTCTATCGTGACACAGGGAGTCCATAACAACAGAGCATCGGGAGGGACCCACAAGACAGGGGCCCCCGGAAAGGCAGACATCGCTCCCTGCCAGAGCCCTTCACGGGGACGCAAGGAATCCGGTGGCAAACGCACCCCCTAATGACCCAGGGACGCCCCCGTGATAGAAACTCCCCAGATAGCGGCGGCCCCTCGGCGGGCGCTGGGGACCCGGACCACGCACCCGCGAGTGGCGCCGTGCCCCTCCCCCCGGCGCGCCCCCGGCCCCGCCCCCCGCGCCCCCTCACCCTTCACGGCCTCGCCGCGGTGCAGCGGGATCTCGCCCTCGCCCTGCGGGCTGTGCGCCTTCACGGCGATGAACTTGCGGCCGGGGACGGCGCTGTAAAGTTTCCGCTTCGGGCCCCGGGGCGGCGGCGCGGGGGGCGCGGGGGGCGCCGGGCCGGGGCCGGGTGCGGGGCCGGGGCCGCCAGGCCCGCTCGGGCTGTAAACGAACACGTAGGTGACGGACGCGATGCCGGGGGGCAGCGGGCACGCGAAGCCGGCGCCCGGGGCCTCCATGGCGCGCGGCCCGGCCCCGCCGCCGGCCTCACCGCAGCCGCCGCCGCAGCGCCCGCCGCCCGCCGCCCGCCGCCCGCCCGCCCGCCGGGGGCCCGGCCCGGGGCCGCTCCATGGGCCGCGCCGCCGCGCCCGGCCCGCTCCCGCCAGCGCACGAGCCGCGCCCGCTCAGGGCTCCGGGGCCGCGGGGCTGCGCTCCTGGGCGCGCCGGGCTCGCTCCATGCCGCGGCCGCTCCGCGCGCCCCGCCTCCTCCGTGGCCGGGCTCCTCCCTCTGCGGGCGGCGGCGGCGGGCCGGCCCTCCCTCCCTTCCCGCCCGGGCCCCCCACCCGCGCGGACCCCGCGGGGAGCGGCCGCCGGGAGGGGGACTGCGGCGCAGGGCGGTGGGGAGGTCGGGCTGGCGGGGCGGCGGACGGCAGCTGGGGTGGGGGCTTCAGGCGTCAGAAAAGCTGCCGGGCTTCGCCGGTGAACGGCAGGGAGGGGCGCTCCCAGCGGGTCCCGGGGCCCCAGCCTTCCGACTCGGGTCTCGGCTTCCCCACACCCTGACCACTGCCCTGCATGCACTGGGCACCCCAGTCCCGCTCCGGGCCTGCGTCCTCTCGTCCTGGACACCTGCCTCTGCTGCCCGTGCCCACTCCGTGCTGCCCACCATCGCCAAACCACTGCCCCGACTTGGGCGCCGAGCCTGAGGTCTCAGTCCTCCACTTTTGCTCAGAAGCCTTCTGTGGCTCCCTAGTACCTAGGCAGCCAGATCCACATTCTCAGCCAATAGCCAGGCTCTCTGGGACATGGGAATCCGCTACGCCCCAGTCGCATGGGTGGGAACCTCCTTTTCCCCTCCTCTGGGCTGTTGACACGCTGTCGCCAACACCTAAACTACTCTAACCCTGCCCTTTCGCCCAGATGTTAGATTATTGACTCTCAGCCTCAAACCCTCCCTGCTAAGCCGGCGTGACGCTGGGGCGGGGACTCTGCAGACCACTTTAGGGGGGTGGGGGACCGGGGCTCCATGCCAAACTCGGCCAACAGGGGACGCCAGAGCGAGCTGCTGCAGCCCCTGACCAAGGCCGCTCAGATGCCACCACGTCTCCTGGGACCAAAGGTGACCTCTGCCCCTGAGGCCCTGTCCCTCCTCAATGCACCAGACTCCCTCGGCTGTCCGTGCCCTTCTGAGACCCAGTGAGGACCCCTACTGTTACCTGCCACCACCTCTGGCACACTGGGCACCTCATAAATATAAGGAAGGGAAAAAAAGCATTCTGCCATCCCCATAGCAAGTCTTAGTGTCGCGTCTGCTGAGCACAGGGAGGGACACGTGGCGACCGCATGGCTCCAACTTGGGAGCAGCCTTTCTGCAAAACTGAGACATCCCGGATGAGTTCTTGCAGCCAACAGGCCATCTAACCCTTAGGAAGATCCATGAGACTGTGCAAAAGCTTTGGGGGAGAATTAAAGTTTGAGACTAGACAGCCAGTCCTGGGAGTCCCCTCAGTCTAGGCAGAGCCACCGACAGAGAAGACAGGGCTGCGTGAGCAGAGGCTGCGGTACGGGAAGAAATGCCTTTTCTGAGCTCCTGCTGCACCCGAAGCCCTCTGCTGAGGTTAGAACTTAGGCTTAGAAAGTTTGGGAATCAAGTCTACCTGGGGCCCAGTGAAGCTGATTCTGAGCTCTGTGACTTTGGGCAAGTCCTCATCCGACCTGAGCATCAGGACCCTCATCTGTAACGTGGTATTAATGAGCATAATGTCATACGTCATCAAGGTCACATGAGATAATACACATATGCCGCTTAGCCCCATGGCGGGCATGGAGTGACAGGATTGTAAACGCTGTCACTGTGAAAACCAAGTGCTGTTTATGTAACTCTTTCATTCAATGATGTCTCCCAAACACCTATGTATCTGGCTCTGGGGAAGCAAAAAAAACAGCTCCTGCCCTCAAGGCACAGGGAGGACGGTGCCTTAACCAGCAGTCGCCAGCCTACACTGTGGACTGGGGACCCCAGCGGAGACCCCTCACCTGCCCACGACACACTGGAAGGCTGCCCAGAGATAACAGCCTGGGCAGGGGTAGTCCCACCTGACTGACAGGAAACCCAGGCATGGAGTGGCGATCTGAGAGCCAGTGTCCTCCCCAGCCCCCACTGCACAGCCCACAGAAGTCAGCAGGTTCCATCCCGGCCTTCTGCTCTAAGTTCTGGGGACACCAACTCCCTCAAGTGTCCCTGGCTTCTCAGGGCCCCAGGGCTCAGGATGAAGGGTAAAGAATAGAAACCTGAGTCCTGTAGGTTTATCAGGACTGGGGATGGGGGAAAGACCAAGGGAAAGACCCTTGGAGGCAGAGCTGGTGGGTTTTGAGCCCTCCTGGAGTGGCAGTTCCATGATGACCCCTTACCACTTGCTACCAGCCCTCCCTGACACTGCAGTGGACTTTCTAAGCCACAGGTCAGACCACACTTTCTCTACCCAACACTGTCCTCAAGGTAGGCCCTACCTCCAACCAGAGATCAGCGTGAGTGTTTCTGTGTGACGCTGTCACAGCCTACAGGGCCTCACCTTCTTCCCTTCCCCATCCAGGAAGGCCCATCTGGGGCCCTAGAAGTTCCCTCAGCTCAAGCTCTAGCCCAGCACTACACAGGTGCCAGGCGCCACTGGGCCTCTCCCCACCTCCCAGCGCCAGCTCCTCCGGGCTCACGTCCTGGCACCCCACCCGCCCTCTCCCTCCAGGGCCTCCCAGCCCTCCTACCTTATCTTGCTCTGGCTGCCCCTGGCTGATAAGGGGCCACCAACGATGTCACTCTCCTGGTCGCCATCCCGGTCGCGATCTTTCTCCTCCTGCAGCCGCTGGAGCAGCAACTGGTGGGGGAGGCTTCTCAGCGAGGGTCCTGGAGAAGCTGCCGGCTGCACCTCCCCCTTCAGGTTGATGTCGCTGGCCGAGCGCTGCAGAGGCCGAGGGGATGCCAAGCCACTGGGGCCAGCCAGGCGCCGCCGCTTTGCATAGCTGGGGGTTTCCCTGAATGGTACTGGGGTGGGGGGGCATAGGTAAGACTCTGAACAGCCAACCGTTTGACCAACTAGTCCCAGTTTGCCCACGCTTACCAGATTTTAAAACTAAAATCCCATATTCCAGGAACCGCCTTGATCCCAGGCAAACCCAAACAGTTGGCCACCCTCTGAGTAAAGGTACCACTGAGGAGCCATGTCCCAGTCAAACTGCCGCCAACTCTAGCTTTAGGGATAGAAGCCTGCTCCTCTCAGGTAAATGAGGCCTTGGGGTGCTCAGCTCTGCTCTCAGACCCGCCCCCATTTCACAAGCTTCAGGACAGACACAACAGGCTCCAGGGGCCAAACTTCACCAGACTACTGCTGGATGGGGCCATTTGCAGTTAGTTAAGGAAACTATAAAAGACATTCTAGACCAGGGAAATGGACTTTTTCTATAGTCAGGCAATAACTACTTCAGGTTTGCAAGCCGTACAGTCCAGGTCACAATGACTGAACTCTGCCACCATGGCACAAAGACAGCAACAAGCAATATATAAGCAAATAGGTGTGTCTGTGTTCCAATAGAATTTTATTATAAAAGTAGATGGTGATTGGTGATTAAAAACTATCCAACTGTATGCTATTTACAAGAGAATCACTTTAAATTCAAAGACACAGGTTGAATGTGAAAAGATAAAAAAAATATATCTCACATAAATAGTAACCAAAAGAGAGCTGGGTGGCTATATTAATATCAGACAAAATAAACTTTAAGGTAAAAACTGTAACAAGAGACACAGAGGGACATTTCATATTGGTTAACGATTAACATGTAGACACCAAACAACAGAACACCAAAATATATGAAACAAACGTTGGCACAACTGAAGGGAGGAATAGGCAACTCCACAATAATAGTTGGAGACTTCAATACCCTATTTCCAATAAGGGAAGAACATCTAGAGAGATCAATAAGGACATGGAAGACTTATACCAATTAGACCTAACAGATACATAGAGAACACACCACCCAACAACAGCAGAATACACTTGAGAGTTCTTTCCAAGTACACGTGAAACATGTTCCAGGATAGACCACATGCTTGGCTACAAAACAAGTCTCAATAACTTTAAAAAGACTGAAATCATACCCAGTATCTTCTCCAATCATAATGAAATGAAGCTAGAAATCAAGGACAGAAGGAAAACTGGGAAATTCACAAATATATGGAAATTAAACACCATACTCTTAAACAACCAATGTGTCAAAAAAGAACTCACAAGGGAAATTAGAAAACACTGAGACAAATGAAAACAAAATACAACATAACAAAATTAAGGGATGCAGCAAATAGCAGTACTTAAAGGGAAATTTATAGCTGTAAACACCCACATTAAAAAAGGAGAACAGGCCAGGCGAGGTGGCTCACGCCTGTAATCCTAGCACTCTTGGGAGGCCGAGGCGGGAGGATTGCTCAAGGTCAGGAGTTCGAGACCAGCCTGAGCAAGAGCAAGACCCTGTCTCTACCAAAAATAGAAAGAAATGATCTGGACAGCTAAAAATACATATAGAAAAAAATTAGCCGGGCATGGTGATGCATGCCTGTAGTCCCAGCTACTTAGGAGGCTGAGGCAGGAGGATTGCTTGAGCCCAGGAGTTTGAGGTTGCTGTGAGCTAGGCTGAAGCCACGGCACTCTAGCTCGGGCAACAGAGCAAGACTCTGTCTCAAAAATAAAATAAAATAAAATAAAATAAAAAATAAAAAAGGAGAACGATCTCAAATCAGTGACCTAATTACATATCTTAGGAAACTATTACAGAAAAAGAAGAGCAAATCAAACTAGCAAAAGAAAAGAAAGCTAGAAAAAAGAAGGAAATAATAAGATTAGAACAGAGATAAATAAAATAGAAAAACAATGGAGAATCAATGAAATGAAAGTTGTTTCATTCAAAACATCAACAAAGTTGACAAACCTTTAGTTAGACTAAACGAAGAGAGAAAACAGAAATAACTAAAATCAGAAATGAAATTTGGGGCATTACTACTGATGTTATATAAATAAAAAGGAATATAATGTTATAAACAATTAGATACCAACAAATTAGATAAATGAGACAAGATGGACAAATTCCTAGAAAAACACAAATTACCAAAACTGACTCAACAATACACAGAAAATCCAAACAGACCTAAGACAAGCAAAAAGATGGAATCAGTAATCACAACCTCCCAGCAAAGAAAAAGTCTACCACCAGATGGCACCACTGGTGAATTCTATTACACATTTAAAGAAGAATTAACTAACACCAATCCTCAAACTCTTCCAAAAAATAGTAGAGGAGGGAACACTTCCTAACTCATTCTATGAGGCCTGATAGGAAAGTCAGATAGGAACATTACAAAGAGAGAAATCTGCAGACCAATGAAATCAATGTAATGTATCACATCTATAGAACACAGAAGAAAAAGCCATATGAACATTTAAATTGAGGCACAAAGAGCATTTGCCATAATCTAATACCCTTCCATGATAAAAACATTCAGAAAACTAATAATGGAGGGTAACCTCCTCAACATGATAAAGGGCATTTATTAACAACGCACAGCTAACGTCATACTCAATGGTGAGAGACTGAAAGCTTCCCCACCACCAAGAACAAGGCAAGGGTGCTGCTTTCAACACTGCTATTCAGCACTGGACTGGAAGCTCTAGTCTGAGCAACTGGGGGAAAAAGAAACAAAAGGCATCAAAATTGGGAAGGAAGACGTAAACCTATCTCTATATTTGCAGATGGCATGATCCTATATATAAAAAATCCCAAAGCATCTACAAAAAAAGCTACTAAACTTTTTGTTTAAACTAAACTTTTTGTCTACTAGAGCTAATAAGCAAATTCAGCAAAGATGTAGGGTACAGGATCAGCACACAACAATGAGTTGTGTTTCTGTACAACAGCAATGAACAACCCAAAAAGGAAATTAGGAAGATAATTCCATTTAAAATAGCATCTAAAGAATAAAATGCTGAGAATAAATTTAACTAAGGAAGTAAAAGATTTGTATACTGAAAATAACACATTGCTTAAAGATGACCTAAATAAATGGAATGACATCCTATGTTTATTAATTGGAAAACTATATATATATATTTTTTGTTTTGTTTTGTTTTGTTCTGTTTTGAGACAGAGTCTCACTCTGTTGCCCTGGCAAGAGTATGGTCAAAGCTCACTACAACCTCAAACTCCTGGGCTCAAGAGATCCTCCTGCCTCAGCCTCCTGAGTAGCTGGGACTACAGGTATGCGCCACCATGCCCAGCTAATTTTTTCTATTTTTAGTAGAGCCAGGGTCTCGCTCTTTCTCAGGCTGGTCTCGAACTCCTGACTTCAAGTGACTCTCCTACCTCGGCCTCCCAGAGTGCTGGGATTACAGGCATGAGCCATGGTGCCCAGCCTGGAAGACAATATTGCTAAAATGTTAATACTACCCAGAGTGATCTACAGATTCAATGCAATCCCTATCGAAATTCTAACATTCTTTTTTGCAGAAACAGAAAAGCAATCCTCAAATCTATATGGAATCACAAGGGGCCCTGATTAGCCAAAATAATATCGAAAATGGGAACAAAGTTGGAGTACTCAAACCTCCCAATTTCAAAACTTACTACAAAGCCACAACAATCAAAACTATGAGGTACTGGCATGAGAAAAAACACGTGGACCAATGAGATAAAACTGCAAGTCCAGATAAACCCATATATCTATGACCAATTGACTTTTGACAAGGGTGCCAAGACCATTCAATGAGAAAATAAGAGCCTCTTCAAAAAAGAGACTATTGGCTGGACAATTGGATATCCATTTGAAGATGGATCCCCACCTCACAACATATTAAAAAAGTAACTTAAAATGGACCAGTGGCCTAAATAAAAGAGCTAAAACCATAAAACTCTTGGAAGAAATCATAGTGGGTAAACCCTCATGACCTTAGATCTGGCAATAGATTCTTAGATATGACACCAAAAGCATGAGCAACAAAAGAAAAAATAGGTACATTGAACTTCAGCAAAATTAAAGACTCTAAATAAACCAAAGGACATTATGAAGAAAGTCACAAGGATTTCCTCATCCTACTGAATAGGAGAAAATATTTATAAATCATATATCTGATAAGAGTTTAGTATTCAGAATATATAAAGAACTCTTACAACTCAACAACAAAAATAATCCAACTTAAAAATGGGCAAAGGACTTGACATTTCTCCAAAAAAGATATACAAATGGCCAATAAGCACATGCAAAAATGCTCAAAATCACTAGTCATTAGGGAAACGAAAATCAAAACCATAGTGAAATACCACTTCAGGCTTTCTAGGATGGCTATAAACATTTTAAAAAGCAAAGTAACAAGTGTTGATAAGAATGTGAAGAAATTGGGAGCCTCATACGTTGCTGGTCAGAATGTAAAATGGTGGAAAATAGTTTGGCAATTCCTGAAAAACTTAAACATAGATTTATCATATGACCTCACAATTCCACTCCTAGGTATATACCCAAAAGAACTAAACACAGGTGTTCACACAGAATACATGTACACACACCCTCAGCAGCAATATTCTCAACAGTCAAAAGGTAGAAACAACCCACATATCCAACATTGGATGAAAGGACAAACAAAATGTCATTTATACAAAGAAATATTATTCAGCCATAAAAAGGAATGAAATAGTGGCACATCCTACAAGGTGGATGACGCTCAAAAACATGCTGAGTAAAAGCAGCCAGACACGAAGGGTCACATGCCGTGACCCCATCTGTATGAAACACCCAGAACAGGCGTGTCCACGGGGACAAAGCATGCTGGTGGCTCACGCTGGTGGGGCACAGAGGAGGGGGGAGGGCAATACAGAATAAATGCTTAACGTGTCCGGGGTTTTCTTTTGGGGGGCGTGAAAATGTTTTGGAATTCAATAGAATTGGTTGTACAACACTGTGAATGTATGAAATGCCACTCAACTGTTCAAGTAAAATACTTACTATTATGGTATGTACATTTCACCTCAATTTAAAAACAAAAAGCAGGCTGTGGGCTGGATCTGGTCTGCAGGGACTCATCTGCCAGGCCCTGCAGGAGACCCCTGTTGTGCAAAGTGCGGTCCAGGGATCGGCAGCGTTGGCCTCACAGCAGAGCTGATGACAAATGCAGAGCCTCAGGCCCCACCCGGACCCACTGAGTCAGAATCCACACTGAACGAGACCCCTGTGACAGTAGCATGTGAGAAGCATTTCCCCAGAGCACTCACCAAAAGCACTGTGTGACACCAAATCTGTGTGAACACGTGTGTGCATGTGTGTGGGAGTGTGTGCATGAGAGAGAAGGTGACCCAAAGGGTGGCCCAAGGTGACAGAGGTAAGGAAGCAGAGGTGACCACTCTCAGGCCAGGGTCCTCACCTGAAGCCTGTCTAGAGGGGCCAAGTGGGGCTGCCAAGAGACAGCAAGGTGTCCTGTCCCTTGAAGGGTGACACAAGTCCCAGCCTACCAGACCCCCCGGGTGGGGGTCTTCCCGCCTGAGAAGGAAGAAGGATGGGCAGAGCCCCACCCAGTGGCCCCAGGTGGGGTGGGACATGGTGACTTACCACTGCCATTCAGGGAGTGTCCTTGGAGCGGATGTGTGCAGAGGGAGCAGGGTGACAAGGACAAGCCTGTGAGTTACCCAGGTCTGAAGACAGGCTCTGCCATTACCCCGTCTGTGCCTCGGTTTCCTTCTTTGTAAAACAGGCAAATCACCACTCTTTGGGGGTTGTTGATAGGTTGTTGATAGGTTGTTGAACTGAGATAAGGGGGCCTATGGTAAATACTAAGGAGTGTATGACCCCATCCTCAAGGATGTCTGGCTGTGTCATCCGAGTGTGCTGTGTGACACCTGAGGTCAGGGGGTGCTGGCCCGCCCAGTCCTGCCCGACACTGCCCCGGGACAGTGTGCCCCAACCCAAGCACGCAAGCACATCTGTACCAGATGGACACTAAGCCACAAGGCCGTGACCCAGGAGCCTACTACCTCGGTCCCCATCACGAAGATGAGGGGCAGCTGGGGCCTCCTGCCCCTCAGCCTGGACAGCAAACAAGCCCCCCAGTCACACAGACAAAGCCACCTGCCCGAGTCCAGCCCCACCCAGAATCAAATGCCGTAAGAGGCCAGTTGGGAAGGGGATGCTAATAACCGTAAGACTAGACTTCATTTAAGAGAAACTGAGGCACAGAGGTCCCAGGCGGCCTTCCCATGGCTAGACAATCACAGGCAGAAAGGAAGGCCCCACACATCCACACGCCAGGGTCCTCCCACGCTAATATTAGGCCACCCTCACGGCACTTACCAGCCCCAACCAGACAGTGACTGTATCTCAGCCCCAATCCAAACCCCAAACCTTACCAGAGTTCTCTCCTGACCCGCCCTGGACTCAACCCCACATCACTGCACGGCTCATCGTTCACTCAACGCCCGACTACTGAGGCCGCAGCTCTCGTCCAGGGTCTCCTGCCCCCCGGGCGTTCAGTGTGACTGCTGCCCTGATGCTGCTGGGACGTGAGGGCCGGCAACCGAGCCTCCCTGGCAGGAGGGGCTGCCGCGCAGGGGCAACTCTACAGAGGAAGGATCCTTAAACATGAACTTGACCTTAACCTTAACCCCAGTCCGAAATCCAACCCCAGCCCTGACCATAACCTCATGTTAAAAACAAGCAGGATTCTAACCCTAAAACCTGTCCCAGCCCTTTGCTGCCCACCGTCACTTCAAATTACAAAAAAAGAAAGAGAAAATGAGGACAACCACAAGAAAACACTGCTGACAGGAAGGTGGGCCTGGGGGTCTGTGTGCCAGTGAGAGCCATGGGCAGAGAAGCCTGGCCCGCCCGGGACACGGAGGGATACAGGCAGGGGGGCCCTGGGGGCAAGACGGCTACAGGGAGAAGCTTCTGGCCTGACAGCAGCCTTTCCCAAGGGGAGCCCAACCCTCTCCCGCAGCCCCAGCCCCACGCAGGACGGGTCCCCGCCTGGCCCACACCAAGCAGAGACGGGGGAGTGGGTGGGGACCCCCCGGAGGCCCGGGTGCGAGGCTGGTGCCCTGTGCCCTGCCGGTACTGGGGCCAAGGCCACACGTGTGCTCCTGGTTTCCCTCTAGGACCGAAAGTCACGCATGTGCCAGGCTTCCCTTTGCATGACAGCCACAGGGGGCTCGGAGCCCCTCGGCTTGAGGACAAGCCTCATCACGGTGTTGTCTCAGCCACACACACATTTATGTGACCTTGTCATACTGAGAACATGCTGTGGGTCACCTAGACTCACTCTTATTTTGGCTGAAGTGAGATCCACTGTCCCCACAACCCTTGCTGGCCCTTCCTAGGACCTAACGGGAAACAGGGACCCTGACCCTAGCTTCCACCCCACTCTTGACCTGAGCTGACCCCTGAGCTCAGAGCCAACCCCAGGCCACAGCCCAAACCTGACCGAAACCTCCGTCCACTCAGCATGTCCCTCACCTGCAGGGGCCACGAACAGACCACAGCCACACAGAGCAGAGCTGAAGGAGGAGATTTGGAAGTGGGGGCCCCCTTGTTTTGTCACCACTGACCCTGCACCCACTGGGCCCCTCACAACCACACACACCCACAGCCAGCAGGGCCCCCAGGCGGGCAGAACTCACCGACATCCGAGTCCTTGTGGGTCTTGATGACTTCGGCGAGCTCAAAGTTCCCCGCGACGATGGCTACCTGGGGGGGGGCATTGGGGGGAGGGCTCAGCAGCACCCAATCTGCCCCCTCCGACCCCCAGGCTGCTCCTAGTGCTCCAGTCACTCACACTCCTGACGTAACGGGGACGCTACTAGTTACAGGCAGTGGCAATAACAGGGTGCTACACACACACCCTGGGACTGGACGTGTCCTGGACATGAGACTGTCACGGCTAAAAGCAAAGAGTCCCGGGCAGACTGGGGCACACTGGTCACCCCACCTGAACTCGCCATCCGCCCACACATGCGGCCGTCTTGCCTGTCTCAGCCACGGCCTGGTGCTGCCGGGACCACCGGCCTCCTCCTTCCCTCCCGTGACCTGCGCCTGGTCGCCCAGCAGGGCCTGGTGTGTCTACGTCCAGATGTGCCCAAGCCCACCGGGACCGCCAGGACCCACACCCACAGCAGCCTAACTGGCTGTCTCCACAGCTCACTCCAGCTGGGAACAGGGCCGGCTCCCGCTGTGGCCTGCAAGTCCCTGTGCCACCCCCAGGTCCCCCACAAACCCCAGGCCACACAGAGACCTTACCCCCCCCGGTCATCTGCTGCCAGCCAGACCTGGCTGGAAGACAGGCTCAGAGACATCAGAGGCTGGGACTGCACCCTCCCCAGCGTGGCTTCTGTACCCCTGCCTGCCTGGGGGCTTAGACCACACCTGTCCTCCCCCCGCCCCAGAGCCCTGACCCCTCTCCCCTGGCAGCGGATGGAGGAGCCACTGGCATTAACCCCCGCGCACGCTGGGCACAGCACCGGCCACTCCCTTCCCCCACACCTCCTGCAGCAACGCTGGAGTGGGGGCTCCCTTGTCGCCTCCCAGGGAAGAGCCGGGGGTCAGACTCTGGGCCAAGTCACACGGAGACAGACAGACAGACACCCTCTGGGGCAGCCTCACACTCCTGTGCTCCGCCTGTGTACCTGGAAAGCCGTCTGGCTGTTGTAATTGCGGACATCTTTGTTGGCTCCACGGAAAAGCAGGACACGAGCACAGCTCTCCTGTCGGGAGGTCAGAGGGTCAGGGCCAGGGCACACGCAGGGCACAGGCCTCACATACAGGGGACGCACACGACGTGCTCAGTGCAGGGGGGACGCGCACACCTGGTTGTAGAGGGCACAGATGTGCAGGGCTGTGTTCCCCGAGGCGTTCTGGGCCCCCATGTTGGCCCCATAGAAGAGCAGGTGCTCCAGGTGCTGCACATGCCCAAAGCGGCAGGCCTGGGGGGGAGAGGAATGTGCTGCAGGGTCCCTGGACAGAGCCCGGGACCCCCAGCCCTACACAGAGAGCCCAGGACCCCCAGCCCTACACAGAGAGCCCGGGACCCCCCGGCCCTACACACGGAGCCCGGAGACCCCCCGGCCCTACACACGGAGCCCGGAGACCCCCCGGCCCTACACACGGAGCCCGGAGACCCCCCGGCCCTACACACGGAGCCCGGGACCCCCCGGCCCTACACACGGAGCCCGGAGATCCCCCCGGCCCTACACACGGAGCCCGGGACCCCCACCTCATGCTCCCTGCCCACCTGGTGGATCTCCTGCCAGCCGTTCTCGTCGGTGGTCCCCAGCTGAGCATGGTCGTGGAGAAGCAGCTCGCAGCAGAGGGCATCCCCACCCCCCAGGGCGCTGTGGTACAGGGGTGTCAGGCCGCGGCTGTCCTTGTAGTCAGGCGAAGCCCCCAGGTCCAGCAGGGTCTGAGGGCGAGGAGCCTCAGCATCCACACCAGGCCAGCTCCCCCCCAACCAGGCCGAGTGCCCCCCAGGCCAGGCCCTGCCCCCACCCACCGTCAACGCTGCCGCGTTCCGCTGGCGGGTGGCGCAGTGCACGGCGGTGAGCCCGTCCCGAGTGCGGAAGTCCAGGTGGGCACCGCCGTTCCGCAGCACCTTCAGCAGGTCCGTGGCGTTGTCCAGCTGGGCTGCGAGGCTCAGAGGGCACTCTGGTGTAGGGGACAGATAAAAGTTAGGTCCCAGCCACTCACGGGCCATGCCCCTCCCTGCTCGGCTCCTCACCTCCAGAGTCAGGGTCGTGGAAGTTGGGGTCCAGCCCCTTGTCCAGCAGGCGGGCCACCTTGTCCGTGCTGTGCAGTTGGACATAGTCCATGAACTTCTTCAGATTCGCCTGGAATACCAGCCACCCTCGTCAGCCCAGCACCATGGCCACCGACATGTGACCACCACCCACCTTCCTCCTGCAAGCCTCAGGCCACCTGTAGGGCGTCACTGCCCCACCGCCATCAGTCTGGCCTGTCACCCGACATCATCACCAGCACCCGCAGCCCTGCACTCTCACCTCAGCCCTGATTCCAACCCGACAGGCCCATGGGCGGCTCAGAGCCCTTCTCGCATCCTGACATGCGAACCCACCACCACTGTCAGCCTGAGCCCAGCCAGCTCCTCACCAAGGACAGAGCACCTTGTGGTGCCCCACAAGCCAGTGCCCCTCCGGCCCAGCCGCTGCCCTGGCTCTGCCCCTCCGGCCCACCCAGCTCAGCCTGGAAGAGCCAAAGTCCACCTGGCGGGAACCAGCCCCAGGGCAGCCTTGAGCCTCATCACTGTGGCGGCAGCGTGCTCCCTCTCTGCCCATCTTCTCCACCAGCTCGCCCTACGGCAGACTCCCGCCAGCAGGGCCCCCCCCACCCCCCGCCCTGAGGGTCCTATCCACCACTGGGGACCCCTCCTGTGACTTGACTTTAGCTGCCTTTTATTCATTCACCCAATCATACATTCGCTCACCCAGCAAAGCCGTCCTGGCCCTGGCTGGTGCCACGGATGCCACACGCACAAGGCAGGCTGCCCTGGCTAAAGGCCTGGCGCCTTCCAGAAACACTCAGTATGCATCAGAAGTAGGAGAGGTGCCCCAGGAACCACTGCCATGGGAGAGGACCTCCTAGGTAGGCCAGGGCAACGAAACCAGAGGGAGTTTCGCAACCAAGGAAGGGCCTGTTCAAGCCAGAGCCAGGGCGCGGGGCGAGGGAAGGACCAGCTGGAGCCCGGGTGGGCAGGAACATGCAGCTATGGTGGGAAATTGAGCCTCATCCTAAAAACAAACAGGACTCCCTGAAGAGCAAGGGTCACTCATGTCCTGTTGGTCACTGAGGAGAACGTGGAGGACGGGTAACCAGGGGGGAGGAACCCAGAGGGACAAGGTCACAAGAGGGCCAGTGGAGGGAGAGGTGGACCTCACAGTGGTCCCTGCCCAGCTGCAGAGCCACAGCGGCTGATCCCTCTGCCCTGGGGCAGCAGGAAAGTCTGGCATAGAAGCCTGAGGCTCTGGGGTCACAGACAGGATCACTGGGCACAGAGGTGACAGTGCTCTGACAGTGGTCCCTCTCCTAGGCTCCAGAGACCATCAGTGAAGTGTCCGGCAAGCAGACGCCCACTGGTCCATGGAGCCGGGGGCAGGAGCTCAGGAAGCCTACCTGGGACCCGGACCCTCCAACACTGAGAGGAGGCAGTGAGGTGCCCCCAAAGGGCATTTGGGGTCAGGCCTCCCCTGCAGGTAATGCCCGCAGTCAACACCTCGCAGGTGTGCCTGGACACAGGGCCTGGAGTAAGACAGACCTGGGTCCAGGCCCAGCTTCACCAGCTTCACCAGCTTCACAGTTGTGAGCAAGTGACTTAGCTTCTCTGGCACTTGGCTCCCACCCATGAAAGGGGGAAATAATAGCCCTTCGCAGGAGAGAATTAATGAGATGCCTAATTACAAGCGTCCAGCACTGGGTGATCACTAGTGCTGGGCGCCTTGTCCCAACAGATCACATCAGACGCTTGTCCACTCCCTCCCACCCAGCTCCTCACAGGACACTCCATCAGGGCTCACCAGAGGGTCAGCGAGAGTCGGAGCTCGCTGGGACCCGTCGCCAGACTGCCAGCCCCCAGCCACGGGGCCTGGAACCTGTGCCCAGCCCTCCCCAGTGCCCGCTCAGACGGGAGGGGAGCAGGCTGAGCCAAAGCCAGCGGTCTGCGGTCAGCCCCAGGCTGGGGTGGGGCAGTGGCCACGGGGAGGCGGGAGGTAACTCCTGGAGTCTCCTCCCGTGATCGTCTCTTTACCTTGGTGTGAAGCTTTGCAAACTGCTTATCATCAATGAGGTTCTGGGCATAAACTCGACGCTTGTATCGAAACTGCTCAGATAAAGAAAAGGTAGAGAAAAACGCACCCACCGGGATGAGCGAGTGAGCACGCCACAAACCCCGTCCTGCTCACGTCAGCCACACTGCACCCCGCTCACTGCCCTCCGGCACACCCCTCCGTGCAGCACAGCCCGAAGCCACACAAACCCCGACACACACACTCTGGTGCTGGACAGACAAAACTGACAGCTGCTGCTGCCCACCACACGCAGACACAGCTGGCGGTGCTGTGGGAGACCACGCTCACTGCCCTGCAGCCCGCAATGCTCTCACGCTCCTGCCCAGGAGTCCCCGGAAAACCCCACTCCTCTCCCGAGACCTGAGTCTAGCTCACTTCCTAGACCCCCCTCTCCAAGTACGACTGACCCCACCTCCCTGGCACCACAGAGGCCAGACTAACTTTGAGCTCAGCCTCCATAAATCTCGTTTCAGTGCTCATCATAGCCGCCTCCCCCCACCCCAACTTTGAGACCTTCCAGGCAGGACTGACTCAGTGTCCCCACGCCTGGCAGGGCACTTGATACACCTTCACATCACGACGGGTGAGCAAAGGAGGGGACCTAGGTTGGCCTTCGGAAGACTTAACAGCTGGGGGACAGGGACAAATGTGCACACAGGTGTGTTGCTCACACCACATACCCTCCCGCACTCATTCCTGCTCACAGTCCTCCCGCAGAACAACGCTCAGTGCTTGCACCACAAATGCTGCCCATTGCACACACCACACATGCCGACTGCATGCACTGCACGCTGCTCACACCACACATGCCGACTGCATGCACTGCACGCTGCTCACACTGCACAGGCTGCACACTCTGCTCACTGTGCATTCTGCTTGCCGCAAGCACTATACACACTGCTCACACTACTCACTGCCCAGTGGTGTGTACACACCACTCACTGCACACACTGCATTCGCTCAC
This sequence comes from Varecia variegata, assembly GCA_028533085.1. Lineage (NCBI taxonomy): Eukaryota > Metazoa > Chordata > Mammalia > Primates > Lemuridae > Varecia > Varecia variegata. The sequence continues at coordinate 95,352 of CM052440.1, forward strand.
CGCACACAGCCCCTCACGCACACTGCTCCCACCCTAACTCCTTCCGTGAGCGAAGGCCATGCCCTTCACTGATCATGCCACGGAGCTCAGTGGTCCCACCCTGCGCGCTGCCCCCTCGCCCGGGCCTGCCTGCCGCACCTCCAGGTAGGGCAGGGGCGTGTCCAGGTTGGGCGGGTACTCCTGCAAGAGCCGCTCCTCATCCAGGAACTTGCCGGCGCGGCCCCTGGAGGGCGGCTGGAAGAGCCCGTAGTTGAGCGCGTCCTGGAGACTGTGGTTGAGGGCGCAGAGCACGCGCTGCTTGGCGGCCCACACGGGCGCGGCCGGGTCCAGGCGCAGGCACTTCTGCAGCGGAGCGGCTCGTGAGCGCCGACCCGGTGAGCGCGGACCCGCCCGGCCCGGCTCCGCGCAGGGTGCCGAGCCCCGGGCCCCTGCCGGAGTCCGGGGCTCGGATAAGGACTGCCGGGACCCCGCGCCTCCGCGCACAGCGACCGAAGCCCCGCCCCGGGGGCTGGGCTTCCCCCGGCCCCGCCCCGGCGGTGGGGAGGGTCCCGGCGGAGGCGGCGGGGGAGGGGTGAGTAGCCGTGGGCCGGGGGTCCAGGGCGCTGGGCGCGCCCGGCGGGGGTGGGGGATCCCGGGTGGGGAGCGCAGGGGCACGGCCTTGCCCGGGGCGGCGGGGCTCACCGTCTGCTGCAGGTCCGGGATGCCGACGCGCACGACCACGGCGCTGGCCCCGGGGCCGTCCATCCCCGCGCCGAAGCCCGGGCCCGGGCCGGGGCCGGGGCTGCCCGCGGCTGGGAGCGGAGCGCACGGGGACTCCGCGCGGCACCCCGGCCCCCCCTTCCCCCCCGCCGGAGCCCCGTCGGCCGCGCTGCGCGGGAGGGGGCCGGGGGGGGCCGGGGCCGGGGCCGGCGCGGGGGACAGCGGCTCCGGGGGCTCCGCTGGGGCGGCGACGGCGGCGGCGGCGGCGCGGCTCAGCTGCATCGGCCCCGGCTCAGCTCGGCGCCTGCCTTCCCCGGGGGCGGGGGCGGCGGGGGGAGGGGGCCTGAGCCGGGAGGGAAGCGGGGGTGGCGAGGGGGCTGCGCCGGAGGCGGGGGCCGGGAGGGCTCCGGGCCAGCTGGGGGGTACTTGCGGGGTCCCGGGGTAACGTGGGAGGTTTGTGCGGAGGGCGGGGGGGCCAAGCCACCGGGCGGGGGCCCTGGGGGGCTGTGCTCGGGGTGGGGGAGCCCTAGGCCTCGGCGGGAGGGGAGTGGCTGAGCAGCGACAGCCGCGCCGCCCTTTCGCAGCGGGCGAGCATCCGCGGACCGCAGGGGAAGGTGCGGAGGAGGGGGTCCTCGAGCCGGTATGGGGGCTGCGTTAGGGCACCCAGGCAGGGCAGGAAGGGGAGAGAAAAACAGAATTGATTTCTGGAGGTGGCGGCTTCTCCCCCGCTCTACTGGCCCCCGACTCCAGGCCCGGAGATGGCGGGACCATCCCTGCCCGTCCTGGGGGTCGGACAAGGGGAACCTCCGGCCTTGGAGGGTCCGGGGGCTTTCCCATCGCCGCGTGAGGGGGCCTTCCGAATTAACCCTTTCGACCACGCCCAGCAGGGCTCAGCTCGGCGCCCCGACCGCAGCCGAGTTTGGGGAGTTTGCTCCGGACTCCCTCCCCAGACCCCTGGTCGGCCTGGAGATGCTACACCGGTCGCCCCCTCCCCGTCACCTTAGCGACGACAGGATGGGGGCGCGACCTACGAAGAAGGGCTAGGGGAGGGGGCGCTACTAGTCTCCACCTGCGACTGGGAAGTGAATTTTAGTTTTACGCGTTGTCGTGGCAACGCGGGAGGGGGTGATGAGTGGGCGGAGGAGGGGGAGCTCAGTAAAGAAACTAGCTCAGGCGGCCCCACTGGAGCGCGCCAGGTCCCCCAAAGCTGATCAGCCTCACGGCACTACCCAGCATTGCGACCCCCTGCACCCACGGGGCCCCCAGAGCAAAGAGCAGCCCCTGGACCTCGGAATAGCCCTCATCTCCCGAAACAGCTCCCGACACCCAGGGAACTCTCCCAACGTGCTCTGACTGGCCCACCCCCGAAAAACAGCCCCTGACCCCGCAGAAAAGCAGCCACACTTGACAGCCTTGGTAGGACTGACAGGCTTGGGGAACCCTCTGCCTGCGGTGCGAAACGGCCCCTAACCCCAGCCTCCCCCTCCTTCTCCCAGAGCAGCCCTGGATCACCTACATAGCTGGTTATTCCTGAGCTTCCAGAAATAACCTTGAGTTGCCCTGGCCCTCACACACACAGGAAATCTCCCTACCCCTCCCTGTGACAACCTGAATTATCCTAGAAATACTCTGACCTCACACAGAGCAGCACTGGACACCCCCTCCAAGAACAGCCCCCACTTCCCACAGATCCACCTTGGCCACTGCCTGCCCACTGCAGAGTGCCCCGACCCGATATAGTTTCTGACCAGCCCTCTGCCCCCAAAACAGCCTTTGGCCAACCCCAGGGCAGGGCCCCTCTTCCCTTGGGCCAGCCTGGAGCTCTGCCCCACTTGAGGAGGACTCTCTGCCTCCTCGGAACTGCACTGACCTGCCAGCTGCTCTCCCGCACTGTCTGTGGGTCTGGTCCCCACCGTCTGTGGGTCTGGCCCGCGCTGTCTGTGGGTCTGGTCTGGCTCCTTCCCAAGCTGGGACAGACCCTCCCTGCCCGGGAAGTGCGGCCCCAGGATGCGCAGACCTCCCACCCCTGTGCAGGCTCCTCCCAAGGCCATTGGGCCAGCCTGAGTGGGCCAGCTGGGGGTCCCCCAGAGGCCAGGGCAGGATGGGAGGGGTGGGGGCAGGGGAGCAGGGATCAGGAAGGGCTGTCCAGGCTCACTTATCTTCAGGAAACACCTTGGGAAGCATGAGGGCTGGATTTCCTGTGGCCCAGCCCTGGAGAGAGGAAGCTAGTGCTTCGCGGCCCCTCTTGTGTCTCCACCGTCTTCCTGCCCCAGTCTGTCCCCCCTCCCCAGCACCCAGGCCCCCACGCCTGCCCTGCCCTGCCCTGCCATCCCGCCACCCTGCCCCTCCCACCACACCTCCATCTGCCTTTGCTCTGAGGTCCCAGCCTTTTAACCCGCTGTGGCCAGCTGCGAGTGGTGGACGGTGCCCACCAGAGCCCACCAGAGCGGGGCTGGAAGGGAGGAGGCTGCACCTCTCTCCGCAGCCAGACCTTGCCAGCCCCAGGCCCCCTCGCTCTCCCTCGAGCTCTCCCTGCAAACCTGCCCTTGGTCTGGATGGACCCGAGGCCCTGGCCATACTCCCTCTGGCCTGGCTGCCCAGACTGGACCTCACGGGGAGCCCCTTCAGCCTCCTCCAGCCACCCGACCCCGGCACTGTGGCTCTGGCTGCCGAGGCTTTCGGGAGAAACTCTCATGTGTTTGCCAACTGGCACCCAACGGATTGGTGAGCTCCAGACTCAGCTGGGCAGGAGACCCACTGCCCAGGGCCACACCAGAGCCCCTGCTCAGTGCTGCCCCGAGCTCAGGTTCTGCACAGTGCCCGGCACGTATGACGCGGGCGCAGGGAACAGGGTCCAAGCCTGAGTCACTCCCCAGCTCCACCACCACCCCGGCAAACAGCAAAAATAACAATACCCAGAAGCACTTAGACACATGACGTCCTCTGGGTGGGTTCCTGGAGAGGGAAGCCAAGGGACAGGGGGTGTCTTTGCCCCTTATTTTGCTGAGCGTAGTCCCCCCGGCTCCTCAAGGCCACCCTCCCTCGGGCCCACAGGCCCCCCCCTCCCAGGCAGGGCCACCTCTGGCCTAGCCCGGCCCCACTGCTGTTTTCCTGTCTCTGTCCTTAAACGTGAGGGTTCCAGGGTTCGCAGGACACCAAGGCCCCTCTGCTCTCCCCTCCTTCCTTCAGGCCCGAAACTCCAGAAAGATCCGTCCTTCTCACCATCCCAACTTCCTCCTGTCTCCCCCACACACGTTTAGACACAAATAGGCCTGGCAGGCTGGGGGCGCTCCTGTGGGCAAAGCACCAGAACAGTGCCTCAGTGGAGCCCAGCCCTGTGCCCGCAGCCACCCCTGCGCCCCTGGTGGCTTCTCCCCTCCCTGCTTCAGCGTTCAACATGCCAGCGATGCCCAGGCCCTCCAGTGGGGGTGGTTCACGCCCCACCCCAGTTTCTGGCCTTCCCGTGGGCCCACTCCGCCCGCTGCTGGCTCCCCTCTTGGCGGGGCAATTTGTCTCACTCAGCTGCACTCACATGTGTCCCCTCCTGCCATCCCGCCACCCCGCCCTTGGCCATCACTCCTTCCAGGCCACTTCCTCTCCTGAACCCCAGCTCTGCCCTCCCTCTCTCTCCTCCGTCCACAGTGGCCTGGTCCCCAAAGGCTATCACCTGTTTCTGTTCCAGCTAACCTGACTCCCCCTTGAACCTTCACCTCCCTTGGTTTCCATGACAGCTCGTGGGGGTCCCTGTCCCAGTCCACACTCTGCCCAGGTGGACCCACCTCACCCACTCTGGTCTACTGTCTTCCTTCCGAGGGCCTGTTGTCTTCTCGCAAACTCTGGTTCTCTTATTTGTTGTTTAGTCTCGGTTTGTCCCTGCCCAAATGTAGGCTCCCCGTGGAGAGGGGCTTCACCTGCCGCGTTCGCTGGCATGTCCAGGCCCCCACAACGGTCCTGGTGCACAGCCATGCTGCACGTCCCTGCTGGGCCGGTCAGTCACGGCTTCAGCCTTCATCTGCAAGTTCGCATCGGTCCCCCCCAAACCCCAGAGCAGTTTGGGTGAGACGGGAGCCTCGCATGCCCAGTTGACTGGAAAACTCTCTGGATCTGGTGTGTTTTTTGTGAGTAGAGGTTTTATTGCTTCTAGTTATTTAATATCTGTAGATGTATTTAGGTTCTATTTCATCTTAAGTCTGATTTAAAATTTATTTTTCTAGGGATACAAATCTATTTCTAAAGAATCAGATTTTCATTTTTTTATTATCTCTGATTCCTATTTTCTTTTTTTTTGTTGTTGTTATGTTTACTTCTCCACTTTTTTTTTTGGTTTTGTTATGATTGTTTTTCTAAATTAGTTGAGATGGATACTTATTAGTTTTTAGTCTTTCTCCATAAGCATTTAAGGCTGTACATTTCCAGGGACCACTCTGGTTTCGACCCCCCCAGTCTTTTTTTTTTTTTTTTTTTTTAAGGCTAGTCAAGTGAAGCAGTGGGAGTGGAGAAGGAACAAAGGAATCTGTAACTGGTTGTGATGGGTTTGTTATAAACACCACTGCACTCGGACCACCCTTTTCTTTTTTTATTATTATTTTTTCTTTTTTCTTGCCTCCCCCTTTTTTTTAAGAGACAAGATCTTGCTATGTTGCCCTGGCTGGCCTAGAACTCCTGAGCTTAAGTGATCCTCCTAGCTTAGCCTCCCGAGTGGCTGGGACTACGGGCACACACCACCTCACCTGGCTAATTTTTCTATTTTTTGTAGAGACAAGGGTCTGACTACATTGCCCAGGCTGGTCCCAAACTCCTGGCCTCAAACAATCCTCCCACCTCAGCCTCCCAAAGTGCTGGGATTATAGGCGTGAGTCACCACACCCGGCCCCCCTTAGCTCTTAAGTAGTATTTTTAATTTCATTTTGTTCTGATTTTCTAATATTAATCATATATTTTGGCATGGGAATTGCTGAAAAATATGGTTATTTAAATTTTGCAATGTATTCTAGTTTTTTATAGGGGGAGGACTAACCCTTTGTTACTGATTTCATATTTTATTACATTATGGTAAGAAAACGTAGTTTGGATGATACTGATATTTTGGAGTTCTGTGAAGACTTCCTTTGTATCCTTGTACATGGTCCATTTTTGTAAAGGTTTCCTGTCTGTTTAATAGGATTTGTTGGATGCAGGTGTATCTATCCTTGAATCCAACAATTCATATCTGTGGGATATGTTAATTCATATATATTCATATATATTAATGATATTCATTTATATAATCTCCATTGAATCAAGCTTGTTTTATGCAAATGTTCTGTACCCTTTGTAATATTTTGTCTGCCTCATATATAAATTACCAAGAAAAATGTGTTCAAATCTCTGCTATGATCGTGGCTTTATCAGTGTCTCCTTGGAGTTTTGCCAATTTTGATTTTATATACTTTGCAGTCTTGTTATTAAATGCTAACAGGTTTAGAATTATTATAGCTTCCTGATAAATTTCTTCCTTTTTATCACTATAGGGGACCCACTCTTATCCCTAATAATGTTTTTTGTGGTTGTTGTTGTTTAGACTAGTCAAGTGCAGTAGTGAGAAGGGGGGAAAGTCCTAATAATGTCTTTTGCCTTAATTTTATTTTTTCCCAACCGTTAGTAGAGCTACAACATACTTTTTCGTGAGTATTGGCCTCTCACATATCTCTTCCTATCATTTTCCTTTTATCCTTTCTGTCTTTACATTCTTAGGTGCCTTCTAGTAAATAGCATGTAAGGCTAGATGTTTTTAAAAACCCAATCTGACAACTTTCAACATTTAACTTTTTTAAAACTCTGACACTGTTCAACCTTTAATAGTATGTTTATTGTGATTAATGATATATTTTAATTGAGTTTTACTATCTTATTTTGTGTTGTCTGTCCTTTTGTCTTCATGCTGCTTCTTTCTCCCTTTCTACCCGCCATTGGAGTGATCGAGCTTTCTTTCTTTTCTTTTCTTTTCTTTCCTGAGACAGGGTCTGTCGCCAGGCTGGAGTGCAGTGGTGTCATCACAGCACGCTGCAGCCTCCAACTCCTGGGCTCCAGCGATCCTCCTGCCTCAGCCTCCCGAGTGGCTGGGACCACAGGCTGAGCCAGCACAGCCGGCCTGATCAAGTTTCCTTTATTCCCTTCCCTCCAGCTGCCATTGGTGCAGAAGTTATGTATTCTCTTTCTGTCATTTTCATACATACACTTAAATTTTCAACATGAGTAATTAACAGAACCTAAAGTTAATCAGTATCTCTTTTTTCCATGTAATAAGAAGAATTTAGAATACTCAAACCCCAATCACTCCTCTCATGCTATAGGTTTTTGCCCATGTTGTTTTTACCTCCAAATTAGTCATCTTGTAGCTCTCACCATCAAACAGTGAATGCTTGCTTAGACTTAGTCACATGTAAACCAGTTTCATTATTCATTATTCTTTCTTGCAATTCACTCTTTTCTCCTAGATTCAATTTTCTTTTTCCTGAAAGTACATCCTTTAGAAATTTTTTTATGACTGTCTGGTAGTGACAAATTCTTTTAGTCTTTCTTTGAAATGTTTTATTTCACCCTTATTCTTTTTTTTTTTTTTTTTTTTAGACAGAGTCTCGCTCTGTTGCCCAGGCTAGAGTGAGTGCCGTGGCGTCAGCCTCGCTCACAGCAACCTCAAACTCCTGGACTCAAATGATCCACCCGCCTCGGCTTCCCAAGTGCTAGGATTACAGGCATGAGCCACCGCACCCGGCCTCACCCTTATTCTTGAATGATAATTTAGCCAGCGTAGATTGTAAATTTAGTTATTTTCCTCTCAGTCCTTTCAAGCTTTTTTTCTGTGTGTGCTGTATTCTGGGTGATTTTCTCAATGGTGACTTCTACCTCACTAATTCTCTCTTTGACTGTATTTAATCTACTGTTAGTCCTGTCCGTGGAGTTTTCAGTTTCAAATGACCTTAGGTTTTATCTCCAGAAGCTTTATTTGGTACATCTTCAAATCTGCTTGCTCTTTTTTTAGATTGACTTTTTGTTTTTTATGTAATGCAATTTTAAAATTTCTTCTTTTATTTTTAATCATTTCAAAAATATCTACTTTTAAATTTCTAGTCAATAGTTTCATTATGTGAACTTTTGGGTAGTCCAGTGCTGCTTTTTGTGTGGTATACTGACTCTCACTCATGGTGGGTTGTTGCTGTGAGAATTTTGTGGTCTGTGGTCTGGGGTTATGAACTCGTGTTGGGCCCGGATTGTGGGAGCCCCACATAGCCTAGGTGTGTCCCTTCAGAAGAGCACCAGCAGCACAGGACTCCTTTTATGTTAATGTCTTGGCTTTGTGGCCCTGGGGACCACAGAGGGGACTATAAGTCAAACCCCCAAACTGGCAATGATGACTTTCACAGAGAAACTTTTTCACAGGAAGATCACCTCAAATTTGGCTTTATGAAAATTGCTTCAATAAAAAAGAAACATGCAATAAGAATTGTGAAAAGAGATTTCCCACTAAGGTTTTTGAGCACTTACATGCCATTCTCAATGTATTCCATGTATTAACTCATTCAGTTATCACAAAATCACTGAGCAAGCCACCGTTACTGCACTCCTTTAACTTCCTTTTTTGTTGTTGTTGTTATTTTTTTTCCTGGGGCGGGGGCGGGGCGGGGAAGGAGGGAGCCCTCATTTAACTTTCTTTAAGTAATTGACCTTGTCCAAGGTCGCACATAGCCTGTCATTAGAAACCAGTGGGCGAGTGACCCGAGCAGGGCCAATGAGAGTCCTGTCCTGGGACTGTGCCTCCCACAGCAAAGGGACGTTTCCACTCTTGGGGTACACGGGACAGGTGTGAGCTCAGGAGCTGCTGGTGGCCAAGGCTCCAGCCTGGAACAACCTAGACGCAGAGAAACACAGATGGGGGAGGGAGGGAGGGAAACTTCTGAAGGGGGTTGAGTCCCTGGTTTTAGTCCCTGAAATCCAGGAGCCCTGCTGCTTTTCTTGCAGTTTGGTTTCAGAGGCCAATAACCATCCCTCCTTCTAGGCTGAGAGTTCACACAATAGAGAAGGTCAAGGGCTGAGCTTGGAGCAGGCCCTGGATTCGAATCCCGGCTCAGCCGCCGGAGAACCCGGGCGGCCTAGGAAAGCTCCTCGCCTTCCTCGGTGTCACTCTGATCGGGTAGTCGGGGCGGGAGGAGTGGTCCCTTCCCCGCTGCGCTCTGGCCTCGGCCACCCCAGATGTGGGTGCCAGGTGTGACGCCAAGCGCCGGCCTTCAGAGGCTCCCAAGCTGCTCCCAGCCTCCTGGGCCGGTGCGGGTGACACGTGGCGAGTGGTGCGGGTGACACGTGGCGAGTGCGCACCAAACGCTTAGCCTGGGCCTGCTGCGCCGTGCACACTCGCAATCCTGCTGTGGTAAAGCCGATCCGGATCTGGTTTCTGTTGCCTCGGCCAAAGGAGAGTGGTCTGATGCAAACTCTTCACAGACAGCAGCAAGCAGAGCAGTGTGGACGGGTGGCTGTCTTCGTTGTGTATTCCTACAGCGCGAAAGACATTTTAGGCCGGGCGCGGTGGCTCACGCCGGTAATCCCAGCACCCTGGGAGGCCGAGGCGCGAGGATCGCTGGAGGTCAGGAGTTCAAGACCAGCCTGAGCAAGAGCGAGACCCCCGTCTCTATGAAAAATAGAAAGAAATTATCTGGCCAACTAAAAATATATATAGAAAAAATTAGCCGGGCATGGTGGCGCATGCCTGTAGTCCCAGCTACTCGGGAGGCTGAGGCAGGAGGATCGCTGGAGCCCAGGAGTTTGAGGTTGCTGTGAGCTAGGCTGACGCCACGGCACTCACTCAAGCCCGGGCAACAGAGCAAGACTCTGTCTCAAAAAAAATAAATAAATAAAATAAAATAATAAAAAAGAAATTGGCAAGCAGTTTTCCAGAGTGGTAGCACCATTTTACATTCCAACTTTTTCCATTTCCTCCACATCTTTGTCAACATTTCGTACTGTCAGTCTTTTTAATTTTAGTCATTTTAATGGATGTGTAGTGCTAGTTCATTGTGGGTTTAAATTTGCATTTCCCCATGACTAATAATGATATTGAGCTTCTTTTCATGTACTTATTGGACATTCACAAACCTTCTTTTCTGAAGTGTCTGTTCTAGTCTGTCGCCCATTTTTTTAAAAACTGGGAAGATTGGCTTATTAAAATTTAGGAGCTCTTTATATATTCCAGATGCAAGTTTTTTGTAAGATAAACATATGGCAAAAGGTCTCTAATTTTTTGGCTTGCCTTTTTATTTTTGCAATAGTCTCAAAGAACAGAAGTTTTTCACTATTATAGAATTCAACTTCTTTTTTTTTTTTTGAGACAGAGTCTCGCTTTGTTGCCCGGGCTAGAGTGAGTGCCATGGCATCAGCCTAGCTCACAGCAACCTCAAACTCCCGGGCTTAAGCGATCCTACTGCCTCAGCCTCCTGAGTAGCTGGGACTACAGACATGCGCCACCATGCCCGGCTAATTTTTTCTCTCTCTATATATATATATATTTTTTAGTTGGCCAGATAATTTCTTTCTATTTTTAGTAGAGACAGGGGTCTCACTCTTGCTCAGGCTGGTCTCAACTCCTGACCTCAAGCGATCCACCCACCTCGGCCTCCCAGAGTGCTAGGATTACAGGCGTGAGCCACCATGCCCGGCCCTCTTTTTTTAATTGTTGATATTCTTTTAGTTCTAAGAAATCTTTGCCTCCCACAAGATAAAAATTTTTCCTGTGTTTTATAGTTTTAGTTTTTACATGTAGGTTTATCAATTTCAAGTTAATTTTTTATTTTTGTGTCAAGAAAATGTTGATGTTTATATTTTTCCCTTGGGATGTCCATTTGTTCCAGAACCATTTTTCTTAGTTTTTAAAAATATGTTTATCATGGTACAATATACATAACTTAAAAATTATTTAACCATTTATTTTTATTTTTTTAAGAGACAAGGTCTCACTCTGTTGCCCAGGCTGGAGTAGAGTGGCATGATCACAGCTCACTGTAGCCTCAAACTCCTGGCCTCAAGCAATCCTCCCACCTTGGCCTCCCAAAGTGCTGAGATTGCAGGCATGAGCCACTGTGCCCGGCCATTTTAACCATTTTTCAGTGTGTGATTCAGTGGCATTTAGTATATTCACATTGTCGTGCAACCATCACCACTGTGCACATCCAGAACTTTTTCATCATTCCATCCACCCACTAAACAATAATTCCCCCATTTCTTTTCCCCTCAGCCACTTGTAACCACAGTTCTACTCTCTGTCTCTAGGTATTTCATTATTCTAGGGACCTCACAGCACCGTTTTTTAAAAGACTTGTCACTGAATTGCCTTTGCACCTCTGTTGAAAACCAGCTGACTACTGCATGGGTCTATTTCTGGACTCTCTATTATTTTCCTTTGATCTATATCTATATACTTTTTTCAGTGTCTATATATACACACACACTGTTTAATTTCTGTATCTTTACAGCAAGTCTTGAAATCAGATAGTATAAGTCCTATAACTTTGTTCTTTTTAAATTTTGTTGGCTATTCTAGGTCATTTTCATTCCTATATAAATTTGAGAATCAGCTTGTCAATTTCTACCCCCAGAAAAGAGCCTGTTGGGAATTTCACTGGGTATTGCATTGAATCTGTACATATTCTGAGAGAATGGACATCTTAACAATATTGAATTTCCCAATATATAAACATGGTATATTCCCTCATTTATTTTGGTTTTCTTTAATTTATCTCAGCAAGGCTTAGTAGTTTTCAGTGTAGCATTCTTACACATTTTTGCTAAATTTATTTGTAAGAATTGTGTTATTTCAAATATTGCAAAGAAAATTTTTAATTTCATTTATTTTTAATTTTATTTTCTAATTGTTTGTTGATAGTATAGGAAAATACAACTGATTTTTGTACATAAAAATTTTAGCCTGTGAGCTTGTTAAATTTGTTTAGTTCTAGTAGCTTTTTTATAGATTTCTTAGGATTTTCTACATAAATAATCAAGTCATTGGCAAATGAAGACAATTTAACTTCCACCTTTTGAATTTTTCTATCTTTTATTTCTTTTTCTTGCCTTATTGCAACAGCTAGGACCATCAGTATGGTGTTGTATAGAAGTGGTAAGAGCAAGTGCCCTTACTTTGCTCTCAATCATAGGGGAAAATGTTTGATATTTCACCATTAAGCACAGAATGATATCTGAAGGGTTTTTGTAGATTGCCATTGTCAGATTTAGAAAGTTCTCCTCTAGTCCTAGTCTGCAGAGATTTTTTTCATCATGAGTGCATGTCTGACCCTCTTCAGGAATGTTTTTGAAAACTTACCCAGTGCCTCTGCTTACATCTTATTGGCCAAAACTGGGTCTGACCACAACAGGGCCTAGGACATTTAGTTCTTTCTTAGCTGGGTGCATACTGCCCCTATAAAATCTGGCCTCTTTTAACAAGGAAGAAGGCAGATTGCATATTAGAATAGGCAGCTAGCACCCTGCAATACTGGGCATACAATTCTAGATTAACAATTATTTATACTCCACATTTTTAATTTACTATTCTCTTGTCATCTGGGTTCTGTTGTTGCCATCAAAACAAATGTTAATCTAATTGTCATTCTTTCTGTAGGTGATTTATTCTTTCTGGTTTCTTTTAAGACCCTGTTGTCTTTAATATATTCAGTTTCAACATGATGTGTCTAGGTGTAGTTTTAGTTCTACTTATCCTGTTTGGGATTGTTATGATTCCTGACTCTGAGGATTTCTGTCTTTCATGAAATCTGGAAATTCTCTGCGATTCTCTTCTTGAATATTGTATCTCCTCAGTATCTCCTATTAAAAACACAAGACCTCAGGGATGAACCTTGGAAACATTATGTGAAGTGAAATAAGCCAGACCAAGGGACAAATATCATATGATTCCACTTATCTGAGATATCTGGGGTAGGCAAATTCACAGGGCAGAAAGCAGAATAGAGGTTAGCAAGAGATGGGGGGAGGGAATAATATGCCAATACTGTTTAATGGATACAGAGTTTCTGTTTGGGATTATGAAAAAGTTCTGGATATGGACAGTGACAATGGTTCCACAACATTCTGAATATACTTCATGAAGTTTTAAAGTGTGAAATTTAAAAAAGATTTAAAATTTTTAAAATATATTCGACCTTGTCATTCTGACTTCTGCTCATCTCCTAAGCTGTCTACTATGTTCTGGATCACTTCTTCAGTCTCATCTTCTAGTTCAGTAATTCTTTTGTTGTGTCTAATCTGCTATTTAACCTGCCCATTGAAATGTCAGTCATTTATTATTCACAATAGCCAAGATATGGAATCAACCTAGGTGTCCATCAATAGATGAATGGATAAAGAAAATGTGGTATAAATGCACCATGGAATACTAGGCAGACTTTAAGAAGAAGGAAATCCTGTTATGTTTGACAACACAGATGAACCTGAGGAACATAATGTTAAGTGAAGCAAGCCATGCACATAAAGACAAACACCACGTGATCTCACATATATGTGGAATCTAAAAAAGTTGAACTCGTAGAAGTAGACAGTAAAATGGTGGTTACCAGGGGCTGGGAGTGGAGGGGCAGAGATTGGTCAAGGAAGTCAAAATTTCAGTTAGATAGGAGAAGTAAGTTCAAGAGCTCTATTATACATCATGGTTGACTATAGTTCATAAAAATGTGTACTTTAAAATTGCTAAGAGGGTAGATTTTAAGTGTTCTCACCACAAAAAAGTATGTGAAGTAATGCATGTACTGATTAGCTCAATTTAGCCATTACACAATGTGTGCCTTTTTTTTTTTTTTTTTAGAGATACAGTCTCACTATGTTGCCCAGGCTGGTCTTGAACTCCTGGCCTCAAGTGATCCTCCTGCGTTAGCCTCCCAAAGTGCTGGGATTACGGGCATGAGCCACCACACCCAGCCTGATATTTTAAAACATGTTGTACGTGATAAATATATATAATTTTCAGTTGTCAATTCTAAAAAAACAGTCAAAAAGAAAAGATAAATATCTCCCAAAGGGGCCGGGCGCGGTGGCTCACACCTGTAATCCTAGCACTCTGGGAGGCCGAGGCGGGTGGATTGTTTGAGCTCAGGAGTTCGAGACCATCCTGAGCAAGAGCGAGACCCTGTCTCTACTAAAAATAGAAAGAAATTATATGGACAGCTAAAAATATATATATAGAAAAAATTAGCTGGGCATGGTGGCGCATGCCTGTAGTCCCAGCTACTCAGGAGGCTGAGGCAGGAGGATCGCTTGAGCCCAGGAGTTTGAGGTTGCTGTGAGCTAGGCTGACGCCATGACGCTCACTCTAGCCCAGGCAACAGAGTGAGACTCTGTCTCAAAAAAAAAAAAAAAAAAAGAAAGAGGGTTAAGAATAACCTTTAACTCAGAACTGTAGTTCTCATTCACTTAAGAATGAGATTGATGAAAAAATCTTTTCAGGAGAGGAAAAGAAAAGTAGCTGTAATGCCAGCTACTTTGGAGGCTGAGGTGGGAGGATCACTTGAGCCAGGAGTTGGAGGCTACAGTGAGCTATGATCACACCACTGCACTTCCAGCCTGGGCAAGAGTGCGACCCCCATCTCAAAAGTCAATTTTTTTGTCTTTTTTAACATTATAGTTTATTCCTTTTCAAATCTATCAGATTCTTTCTTTTCTTTTTTCTTATCTTTTCTGATAGTTTCTCATTCCTTGTTCATTTTATAATTGCACCTTTTATCTCTGTGGACATTTTAAGCATACTTATATGGTTTTGTGCCTTTAGATTGTGATCGCATGTTTGGCTAATCATGCCAATCATGGTAATCTGGGGAACCTGGAGCGTGGAAGGCATACTCCTGCGGAGAGGATTTGCATCTGCTCCTGGCAGGTGCCCCAGTGCTGCCAACCTGCAACCACTTCAACTCAATTCTAAACCACCCAGGTAATCTGTATTTAAACCCCACACCCATGTGAAGATAAATTTATATGTATAAATTCTCAGAGGAGATTTGATTTCTATCTGGTGGTAAAATCATTACAAAATCTTTCATTTCTCTTTCCTGGAAAGTAGTTTTTTTCTAATCTTTCTAGCCTCTTACTGAGACTGTGGATCTTCAAAAGTCCTGATTTTATGTGAGAATCTCATTTCCAGCTTCTTACATTGCATAGGCCTAAGTCCTTGTCTCACCTTGTACGCAGCCTTGAAATCCAGGTTTCGAGTTCCTGGTATTGAGAGTGCCCCAGATTTCATGCACATTTACCATGTTGGTTTCGGTTTCCTCTTCATTTTGTGTCTCTGGGGATATCCCTTATTTTTTTTTCAAGTTCAGCTATGCATATAAAAGAATGCTTATTGTATTTTAATCAGCATTTCCAGGTGTTTTGCAATAGATGGGTTTTAGATTATATTGTTGGAAATCTGCTTTTCTTATTCAGCCACAGCACTCAGCACATGTAAATGCTTAATGATTTCTTGCTGGCTACATAATAAATGCATGCATAAATGAACAGAATAACATTCAGCATTTGAAAACATTTATTACATGCACACAGCCACCCCTAAAGTTGAGACATTGGGGACATAGTGGTGATCAAATGGATCCCACTTGGCCAACCGCATCCTGTCATTCACTGAAGATTTTGGCACCTGGATCACAGGTTGCCTGCTCACCCCAAGTTCTGACGTCATCCACCTCCCTCCACGTGATCACACCGTGGCCTCTCAGCTCCTCGATGTCTCTCCAACTAAAAGCCTGGGTTCAGGTGCAGATTACAGACCCCTGTGTGGCTAGTTTGAGCAGAAAGAGATTTAATACAGTGAATCGGTACCTACAAAATCACTGGAAGGACTGAAAGAGAAATGTCCAATCTGAGCTTCCAGAAAATACACCCTCCCTGAATCAACACTGTAGAACTAGTGCCCTGGGGAGTTACTCTCTCTGCCACAGTCAGAGAACGGAGGAGTCAGGAAGCTGATGCCCCAACCGCTGGCTCCAGACAGACCACGTCTCCCAGCCAAGGCCTGTATTTCCCCAACCGCTTTTGCATCTAGGTACAGTCGTGTCACTGAATTCTGGAATCGCTTTGGGCAGAAATGATGTGTACCACGCCTAGCCCTGACCCATGAAAATGCCCTGCTCAGTCCTGCATGCTCTTTCTTCATCCTCCTGCTGGCTGGCTGTGGACCTCCAGGATGCCCTACAGCCGACATAGAAAATGGCAGTGGTCCCTAAATTACTATGTGGAGCAGAGAACCCCTCCATCCTCACCCACGTAGCAAGCTGGACTTTCCGTTAGCAAGAAATAGATATCTGTTATATTAATCCACTGAAATGTGGGCTTGCGCGTCAGAGTAGCTGGTCCTTCCTCAGCTGACGCAGGAGGGGAGCTCCAGGAGCCCCTGCTGGGATTCCCACCTCGAGAGCCCTTGCCCAGGTCAGCAGGTAGAGTGTGCACCAGCCAGATGCTCAAAACATCTATTCAAATGAAACAATATGCTTGAGAACTGGGGAAATTAACATACAATGGATCCACATACACCTGCTGTGTCCACGGTGAGATGGGCTGTAACCCGAATCCACGCCTCACCTGACATCCCAAGCCCCCCTCTGACTACTGAACTATGGAGGCATCAGAGTGTCTGGGAAGTGGCATCAGCTTAGGCCAGTGCCCAGCAATCCCTGAAAGCCTGGAGTGTCCCTTCCTCCAGAGCACGGGCATCCTGGCCAGCGGCTGCACCTCCCTTCGGGGGAGGCTGTTTGCACAGCATAGCCTTGGGTGTTTCCGCCGGACCCAGCAGAGGGCTCCAGGTCTGGGAATGACTCATATCCAGGAATTGCAAGAGGAATTTCAGCTCCTCTGCACTGTGACCCAGTCCAGGCCATATTCCTGAGACCTAGTGTTTTCCACCAACTCCACCCCTTCACCCCCGTGCTGCCCTCTGCTTTTGTCCTACAGGGTGGCCCCATGCAAAATGAGCCAAGTTTCTCTGGGGCCACACCACTCAGCTTGCCCACCCCGGTGACCTCACCTGCCTGGCCAGCCGCATGGCCTCTGCCACCCCGGATCTCTGCCCTTTGTTTCTGGGCAGCATCGCCCCTTCCTCCCCACCTACAGCAGCCAGCCTCTCCAGAGCCTCTCGTGGGGGTCCCACCCCCTCCCCACTCCACAGTATACCCCTAAATTGTCCGTCAGACCCACTCACAGGACGATGAGGGGACAGCTGAGTGGGTGGAGCACAGCACACTCCTGTCTCCCTCAGTCCTGAGGTGCCTTTTTCTCCCTTAAACCAAGGAGTTTCCAGCATGTCACCCGCATTCCCATGGGCTTCACGAGCGCGGGTGTCAGCTCCCAGAGCACAGACAGTCCACTCCCAGGCATCCCACCGGCCCCACCAGCCCTAATCCAGGACCTGTGGTCATTGTGTCAGTTCTGCCTTGATTTAGGACCATCCTCCTCCAATATCCACTCCTCTGGACTTGGCTGAATGAGATTTGCAAAACGGCATCATTGTTTTGGTGTCTCAGACTTCTCTTTCTGGGTTTACTTTAAATGGTCCCTGCCCTGCCCTGGAAAACCGGACCGCGGGTTCACCCCACAGCCCTCTCGCTCCTCTAGCCCGTGGGCCACGTGACGGCAGCTGCCTCTCTGCCCGCCACGGCCAGACCCACACTGGGCTCTGCCCTGAGGGGTCCTGGCTGCCACAGACACCAGGTCTGGAGGCCGCTCTCTTGTGGCCACGTCAGGGCCTAGACCTGCTTGAGAAGACCCTCCTCTGAGCCCTGTCTCATTCCTTGAACACTGGAAAAGAAGCTGGGCAGGGCAGAACTTCCTCCCGGGAAGAAATTAGCATTTCTGATAACACTTTTACTCAATTTTCTATAATTTTGTGAGCTGTAAGGATGGTAGGACTTGTTTGTTAAACCACACCTGCAGGTCCTCAAGTTACTTAACAGATTGCTTGAGTCTGAGCCTATGTCCGCTGGCTTGTCTCTGATTAACAGACTTGCCCTCATCTTAACTGAAAACATTCCAAGCCTTTAGACAAAGCTTCCTTTCTTTAACCAACTACAAATCAAAGAACATGTAATCCCCGCTTGGAGATGTCCTGCCTTTTCAGGCCAAGCCAATGCACGGCTTCTGTTTACTGATTTATGACTTTACGTGTAATTCCTGTCTCCCTGAAATGTACAGACCAAACTGTGTCCCAACCACGGTGAGACCACTTGCTTCTTGGGCGTGGCTTTCCAGGCCATAGTCACACATATTCAACTCAGAATAAACCTCTTTAGATTATTTTACAGAATTTGGGTTCTTTGCCATTGACAGAAATCAAGGTCTGGAGAGGGTCCATGGTAACCCGCCCACCCCAGCCCATCTAGGAGCCAGGAGCAGCAGCTTGCACCTGGGCAAAGGGGTGGGACAGAAAGCCTGGGGGCCAGGGAAGGCCTCACTGAGAAAGGGACATTCCAGTGGACCTGCAGGAGCGGAGGGAGGGAGCCACGCCAACAGGGGTCAAAATCCCAGGTGGGGAACAGCAAGCTCAGAGCCCTGGGGCTGGAGGATGCCTGCAGTCATGGGGACAGAGGGCTAAGGGACATGTGTTAAAGAAAAAGTGACTCGGTGACGCTTGTTAAAGCACAGTAAGGCAGACTTTATCAGGGGCCATCGCGACAGGTGCAGAGACCACCGCGGTAGGATTTTGCAGCGGGAGGAGACTGGCCTCAACTCTGAGAGCGGCACAGGCAAGTGGGAATTCATAGCCGAGGAGCAGGGTGGGGTCGGGGGATGGAAAATCACTAAGCGGAAACATCAGGGGTCAGGGAGACCTGACGGCTGTTACTGAGGACAGGCCAGGGTGACCAGACCTCACCTGGGGGCGCTGGAGGACAAGGAGCCTGACCAGACATCGAGGATGGTCGGATATCAGGTGGGGGCTTCTTGATGCAGCAGGATTTTCCAAGGACGTGTGCAGAGGGGCCTAGAAGGCTCAGGACTATGGTCGGGCAGAGAATCATTCAGTGCCACACAGCAGCCACCTCACACCAGGCACAGTGCTCCTGGGCAGAACCTCTGCTCCGGGACCCTCCTGCCTCCCTCTCCATTCTGGCGGGTTCCATGAGAACCTCCCAGTCAGCACCTGCCGCTCTGGTGAGGGCCACGCGCCCCCAGCTGGGACCCGCAGAGCCCTTCTGGAATTGGGACCATCCTCAGGGTGGCTGAGGGGGAGGAAATGCAGCTAGGGTAGGGGCCTGGGGTGTCCTGGGTCCCCGGGTCAGCAGGTCCCATGAACTGCTGCAGAATTGCTCCACATGGGCCATGGGGGCACATGCAAGCAGCTCAGCCACCCCGCCCTGCCCACGCACAGCCCTCTTCCGTCCCCTGTCCAAGGTGCAGAGAGACAAGGCTGGTGCCCCTCATTGCACGGCTGACCGTGGGCATTAGTCCCAAATTAGCCGAGCCCCAGGCATCCAGAGCCACTTCCCAAACCCCAGCATGCTCTCTCCAACTGGGGCTCTGTCAGTGCAGAAAAAGAACTCACATTTCCAAAGGCGAGGACAGCCCGCGGCGCTCGCCTTTGAACAAACATAGCTGGCAGCACACCACCCCTCCTCCAGGCCGGGGTCAGGGCTGGGCCCATGCAGCTGTCACGTGGGCACACACGGGCGAGGGCAGAACCCAGGTGGAAAGTGCCACCATCTGCATAGGATTATAACCCCAGGCTCTTCTTGGGAATAATGGGCAGGTCCTGGGGTAGTTTCCAGCTTGTAGTTGAAAGAGAAGAAAATGCTTTTTTGGTTGATTCCTTTTAAACTCCAATTCGCAGTGCCAACCAGCTGTGATAGCTCCAATTACAGATTCAAAGATTTCTGGGCCACAGAGAAGCTTTCTGTCCTGGCTCAGACTGAAGCACTGGCAGCCCCCGCCCCCACGCACAGGCCCGGAAACCATGTCGGAATGTGACTTTGGGAGACCAGCCCCTCCTGCCGCCCACAGGTCAGCACGCCCGGCTCGGCCCACCCTCACCCCACCCCCGGGAGTCCCTCCTTTCCGGCTGTGCTCCCACACGGCCCCTCGACGTGGAGCTTTCATGCTTCATCAGGAAAGTTCCAGCTCCCCGGCCAGAGCTGGGCCTCAGTGGAAGTCGAGTCCCAACTGCACACTCCGCCCCAGAGGCCCTTCCAGAGCCCTGTCCACCTTCCCACTGGCTCCAGGGTCCGTGACCAGGGGACGCCCTCCCCATGAGGGAGCCCAGGGTCAAGCAGGGAGCCACCCTGCGAGAGACACTCTGGGGGAGACCTGCCCTAGAGGAGTTGTCCAGGGCAGGGGCTGCTGGGGGGGGTGCCCTGGGCGGGCCAGTTACTGCATTGACCTCAGGGTGTTTGGCCACATCGAGTAAAATGCCCACCTATCCCCCCTCTGGGGTGCCCTCTCTTACACTGAGAAGAGCATCTGTCATTTCCACGTGACAGTTCAACAAACTGGAAACTGTAGGGGCTAAGGGAAAACTTCCTCTTCACCCCCTGAAGGTTCACTGACAATCAACGGACAAGAGGCAGATTAGTAAGAGAAAAGGCACATGAATTTATTAAAGTGTACAGGGAGGACCACAGAGTGATGACTCCAACCCCGTAATGGGGTTCAGAAGCTTATATACCACCTTGAGGTTACAGAAAGGGACCCACAGAGCCTCGCTCAGGCTCAGAGCATAGCCAAAACCAGGTGACGGTGGTAAATTAGGTTATAGGGACAAGACAGGTTACTGGAGGGAGAGAAGAGGAGGCCTGGCTAGCAGAGATAAGAAAAGGCGCACTCAGCAGGGAGCGGTAATCCCAGCACTCTGGGAGGCCAAGGCGGGAGGCCAGGAATTTGAGGCCAGCCTGAGCAAGAGTGAGACCCTGTCTCTACTAAAAAATAGAAAAATTAGCTGGGAGTGGTGGCACACGCCTGTAGTCCCAGCTACTTGAGTACTCCAGAGGCTGAGGCGGGAGGATCACTTGAGCCCAGGAGCCGGAGGTTGCAGTGAGCTGTAACGATGCCACCATATTCTAGCCTGGGCGAAGAATGAGACTCTGTCTCAAAAAAAAACGGGGGAGGAGGGGAATGGAATAACCAGAAAAGAACACATTTAAATATATTGTTCCATACCTTCTTGAATCAGTCTCTTGGTCCTGATCTTACTCTTACATCGGTTTGGTTCAACAGCTGTGTCCCGTTCCGAGAGGTGCATTGCACATGGGCCAGCCCTCTATACATGATGCAGTAAAGGTCAGACCCATTCTTTGAAAAAACACAGCAAAATAATGGAAAGCCATGGAAAAGTTAAGGTCTAGAACGAAATTCAATGATGTGGCTGCACAATAAAGTGAAGATAAAATCACTCAAGGGGGAACTTGGGTTGGATGACCGGAGAGTCCATGGTGGGACCTTTTCGAGAAGCAGCATTTGCCTTGCCTGTGAGTGGGGTGGATAGATGTTTTTACAGACCTGCCAGCTAAGACAAAATTTGGATGTCATATTATTATGGTTAAAGGCAGAAAATAAATCACATAAAAGACTGGGAAAAAAATAAATCAGGTAGAGAGAAAGGTAAATGTTTCAGTTTTGCTCACAGAAGTCTAGTTTACCCAATTGCTGTAAGTTATAAATAGCTTAAGAGAAAAAAGTTTTTCCTTGACTCTGGAAAACAAAACAAAACGAATCATCAAACAAAAAAAAAAAAGAGAGAGAGAGAAACAAAAGGAAGAAAAAAGAAAAAAAAGAATCATCAATGTTTCAAACAAAAGTCATTAAAAAATCATTTCAGTCCTCTCTCGCTTCAGCGCCACGCGATTAATTCTTGCTCTGCTTGATGCAGGGTTTGCAGTCTCCATGAACCCATCTTTTTTTTTATTAGCGTTCTGGAACTTTTTACCTGGTCCAATGGTATGATCTTCAAAGCTATCAGAAACCTGAATTTTATATTTCCTGAGGGGAAGAAAAGAAAAGAGAAAAAAAAAAAAAGAAACCTGAATTCAAAAGTACTTATCAGGGTCCTTTTCATGAATTTCCTTGAAAAAGAAGGAAATTTTGGACTGTAGCTGATTATAAACTGCTTTTTGAGAAGAATCAAAGTACAACAATAATTGTCTGTAGATAACAAAAGACTTAGAATAGCCATTATTAAAAATGCGATTGACAAAGAAATTTGGTTATTTCTGTGGCATACAACAATTTTACATAATAATCATAATTATGACTGATAACATACTAAGACATAACAGAATTTTAGGAATCTCATACAATTTTGGAACACATTAATAACACACTTATATAAATATAATTCAAAGAAAGATAAATGCCATTTCTTACTTGGCAATGTTCCACATATGATTTTTACATATCAAGTAAGCCTAATATATGTTTCTTGGACTTCCAAGGGTTATTTTGGAATGTCCAATAGTTATGAGGCCAAAAAGACTTAATTTTAAAATTTGAAATTTGATTTTGGGAAGTTTGTCAAATATCAAAGGTTTAAAATAACAGTGAAATTAAAAAGTCTGGTCCGAGTGCAGTGGTGCTTACAACTAACTCATCACAACCAGTTACAGATTTTGTTGTCCCTTCTCCACTCCCATTGCTTCACTTGACTAGCCTAAAAAATATAATAAAAATAAAATAAGAAAGGTTTAAAACACTTGATCAAAATGGAATTTTACACGGGTCAGTGTAAAATAATAGTCATTTAAAATAATATTCATTTAACCAAAGTGATAAGTGATAAAAGACTGCAAAAAGCAAAAGTCTTTACTCTTTGCTAGAGAGGAGGCTCAGTTTTCCAAGCAATCAAAAGACCTAATAAAGACAGCATGAAAAATTAGCAAGGTGTGGTACTACACACCTGTGGCCCCAGTTACGTGGGAGGCTGAGGTGGGAGGATCATTTGAGTTTAGGAGTTGGATGCTGCAGTGAGCCGTGATCACACCACTGCACTCAAGCCTGGGCAGCAAACGAGACCCCCATCTCTGGAAAAATTTTTAAAAATAAATAAATAAAGACAGTATAAAGAAAACTCTCTCCCTTTTTCCGTTGTTGCTTACTCAAAGAGTGGACAAAAATCTTTTACCATCTCTTACTAACACTACAAAAAACTCTTGTTCAGAAGAGAAAACCAAAGACAAATACAAAGGAAAAGATAATTTCTGAGGGGAAAGGATCAGGCAATATGATATTCATACCAAAAAGTACACCAGAGTCGCTACACCCAAGATTAATCACATAAATCTTTTCCTCCCATTAATCAAGATTTTGTAGAGGAAAAAGACAAACCGAGATTTTTACTGTCTGTGCGACTGGATCCCACGGAGAGGCCAGGAGCCTGGCTGGTGGGACTTTCTTACCCCTCCGCCAGCCTGTCGGGGCCTGGGTTGACTGCAGCTCCCAGAAGAGCAGGGTGGCTTGGGTTTTCCTACCAACTATGCCAAAACCGTAGGGCCGGGGAAAAACCTCTCCTTTAGCCTCTGAAGGTTCACTGAGAATCAACCGACAAAAGGCAGGTTAACAAAAGCCACAGGAATGAATTTATTAACATGCACGGGGCACAGAGTGACTACCCCAAGCCCCACGGAGGTCAGACGTTTGTACACCGTCTTGAGGTTACAGAAAGAGTGGGGGCTCCTACGGTGGCAAAACAGGCTGGGGGCGGTGGCTTGGCTAGGAAAGGTGGTCTTCTTATACGGATGGAACCTCACAGGTAGCAGCGCTCAGAGAGAAGCCGTGATCAATGTTTCTTTCAGACCTACAAGCGTGTCAGACTCTCAGTTCTTCTCCGAACCAGACACGGCAGGGCCCCAGGGAAAGCCTGGCTGGAGCAAGGCAACTTTCCCCGCAGAGCCAGATCTCCCCAGCAAAAGATGGCTTGTCAGCCGTTCTCGTCTTTCCGCCCCCCTGAGTAGCCATCTTGAACCATGCCAGGGAAATATATTTTGGGGTGAAATATTTTGGTTTCCTTCAAGACCAAAAAGGTTAAGGCCACGGTTGTCCAGTGATGGGGCTAGGACCCAGCCATGTTGTCTTCAGACGGGTCCTTCCCCCTCGTGTAACCCTGAGACAGACCAGATCCCACACAAACACGACACACACACGGCACACACACGGCACACACACACACACACACACACCACACCTCAAACACCAGACACACACACAC
>CM052440.1:119756-141888 GCA_028533085.1 Varecia variegata
GAACTGTAGGTCATGCTCTCCAGGATGGCAGGTTCGGTCTCGATAGAGCTGTGGGGTTCTGCAGAAGTGGGATCCACATGGGGTGGCACATGGGAAGAGCAGGGAGCCAGCGGGTCCTTGTGCACCAGGTAAACACAAGGGGACAGCTGCTGTTTCTTTTCTTTTCTTTTCTTTTCTTTTTTTGAGACAGAAGCTCACTGTGTTGCCCGGGCTAGAGTGCCATGGCATTAGCCTAGCTCACAGCAACCTCAAACTCCTGGGCTCAAGCGATCCTCCTGCCTCAGCCTCCTGAGTCACTGGGACTACAGGCATGCGCCACCATGCCCGGCTAATTTTTTCTGTATATATCTTTAGCTGTCCATATAATTTCTTTTCTATTTTTAGTAGAGACAGGGTCTTGCTCTTGCTCAGGCTGGTCTAGAACTCCTGACCTCGAGTGATCCTCCTGCCTCAGCCTCCCAAGTAGCTGAGACTACAGGCATGTGCCACCATGCCCAGCTAATTTTTTCTACATGTATTTTTAGTTGCCAGATAATTTCTATTTTTTTTTAGTAGAGACGGGGTCTCGCTCTTGCTCAGGCTGGTCTCGAACTCCTGACCTCGAGCGATCCTCCTGCCTCAGCCTCCCGAGTAGCTGAGACTACAGGCATGCGCCACCATCCCTGGCTAATTTTTCTTACATATAGTTTTAGTTGTCCAGCTAATTTCTTTCTATTTTTAGTAGAGACGGGGTCTCGCTCTTGCTCAGGCTGGTCTCGAACTCCTGACCTCGATTGATCCTCCCCCGCCTCGACCTCCCAGAGTGCTAGGATTACGGGTGTGAGCCACCGCACCGGCCCGTAGAGAGCTTTTTATTTAGGATGCTATCCTTGCGCTAGATTGGCAGAACTTGGGCTCGGGTACAGGCGGCATCTTTAGAACTCCGGAGGCCTCTGGCTGTGATCGGGGCTACACCAGGTCTGGAGGCGCAGAGACCCTGCTCCCTGGGTCACAGCCGCAGCCTTCCCCGGAGCAGGCAGGAGGGACTCCTCACCCAGGCGCGAGGTGGCGCCCAGGAGGAGGACAGAAGGTCACCCAGCGACAAACAGGGAACGACAGCAGGTGCCCGCAGGGAACTCAGAGGTCCCCAGGAGCGGGCTGGGACGGCTGGGCCGAGGAGGACAGGGGCCTGCCGCAGAGTTAGAGAGAGCGTGATCTGCCCGGTCCGGTTTGAAAATCCTGGCCGGCGCGCAGGTGCACGAGCAGTCGCAGACGCAGGCAGAGGCGGGGAGCGCGGAGGACGCCGTTTGTGACACAAAGACCCAGGAGGACCCTCAGGGTGGTTTGATTCAGGCAGAGGAGGGGAGGGGTGGGGAAATAGAGCGAAGGGCAGACTTAAGGGTGACGGGCCAGGGCAAAGGTCACCCAGGCCTGCAGCTCCAGGGACTGGGAAAACGCAGAGCACAGAACGCAGATGAATAGGGTGGGAGGGGGAAGGGCTCCTGTGAGTCCGAAGGGACTGTGGCATCCACCAGGCGGCCGCCCAGTACCAAACGGGGCAGCACCCCTGGAGGTCAGCGGGGGCTGGCGAGTTCGTGCACAGCACACCCCGCTGCCCAGCGGTCTCCGCAGGGGCCCTTGGCACACGGAGGCCGGCGAGTGGGTAGGAGGGATGGCGCCAGGGAGGGAGACCCCAGGACCGACCAAGCCTGGGATGGGGCCCAGAGGGCGGCCAAGCTCCAGGAGACCGTGAGAGCTGAGGGGCAGCCGGCGCGGCGGAAGGCAGACAGGTGAAGGACGCACCCGCGTGTCCAACAGCCGTCCTATTGCCAGCCCGGAGGGAAAGGTCAACCATACGAAACAGCTGAAGATCCGTTGCAGGGCGGGGCCAAGGCGAGTGGAGGCGGAGCCAAGCCACGTGGGGGCCGGACCAAGCCACGTGGGGCGGGGCCAAGCCACGTGGGGGCGGGGCCAGCTGGGCGCCGGACAAGGGCGGCGGGAGGGCACAGAGCGTTCCCACCTGACTCAGCGAGGTAGCGCAGAGGCACAAGGTGGTGACAGTCTCCCTAGCACAGCTACCCAGGTCTGGGGGCCACGCCCTGCATCCCCTAGTACAGGGGGGTAAAATGTCAAATGTACACACTCAAGGCGGGTATCTGCCTCTTTACAACTTTATCTGAATTAGCAGGCAAGTTTTCTCAGAAATACTCTGTCTTCTTGAACAAGCAGAATGTGCCGGCATGCTGGTTAAGGAGCTGCATTTCCATCATGTGACTGGTCTGTGTCCTTGATCTGCCTCTTGGTGGGGCCTCAGATCACCTTGTGCTGCTCGTGGGCTAATGGTCCGAACCCCTTACGGATTCTTAGCGCCGGGCTCTGCTTTTCCGTCTGTTGCTCACGGAGCCGACACTGGAGCGGGGCTGCGTGATCTTTGCAGACAGGCCCTCCTAGAGCTGATGTAGTGAGTTTGTCTACACTGCCTTTCGCTCACGCTTCCACGGCCTTCACCTGCTGCCTTCCTGGTGTGCCCTGGTCCCGGGCTCAGAGGGCGGGACACAACCCACCCTTGGGTGGGCTGACTCGAGCCTGGAGCGGGGCCACCTACAGTCCCTTAAGGGCATAGTGAAGCGGCACCTACTCTTCTGGCTTTCTGTGGAGAATTTTTTAAATACCAATTTTAAGATCTAAGTAGACTGTTTTCCAAGGAGCTCTCGCCCCGGCCCCACTGACCCGAGTCAGGGACAGCCATATCATGGCCAGCTCCTGCTCCCTGGCCTCAGCTTCCTCTCTGGCCAGCCAGGTGTGTTTGGGAAGAATCTCCATGGTGCCTCCAGACGTGGCACTTTGGGCGAGGCCCCAGCACGATTTTGGAAAACACTGAAGGGGGAGATGTCTCTTGATCCCCACAACTGTTACCCTGGGGTCCCTGTCCCCACTGCCATGGGCAGCACCTGGGCACCTGGGCCTGTGTCTCGGCAACCCCCCCAGAAACAGCCAAGGTCACACCAAGCAGAGAGTTTATTGAGGCCATGGGCAAGGCCCACGTACACAGCGTGGGGCAGAGGTGGGGCGGATACACTCTGGACTGCGGGAGTGTGTTAGCAGCGGCAAAGCAGATGACGGTGTCACGGGGCCCGGAGGGGGCTCCCTCCTCCTAGCAGCATCTGGGAGCTTCAGGTGAGCATCAGGAACCACCCTCATCTCCCCAAGGCTCTTTTGGGAACCCCTCCCTGCTTCCCCCAGAGCTGCAGGTGGGGTGGGGGTGGGTGGTCCCTCTCTTTGTCCCTGTAGTCAAGGATGGGATGATCCCTTGAGATTCACTATAAAAATTAAAATTCCTTTATAAATCGCAGCGGAGGGGCAGGAGGGGATCATTTTGGAGCCTGACATCACCGTCACCTAGAGCCTCACCCTCCTGCACACCCCCCAAATTCTGACCCCAAAGTAAAGGGCAAAGGGCAAGGTTTGCAGGCACAAAGATGGGCAGAGAGACATGGAGGAAGAGACGAGGATGACAGAGAGAAAGGATCAGAGGAAAAGTGGAGCCCAGGGAGCTCTACTCCCCTGCAGCCCCACAGCCGTGCCCTGGGGATGGAGGATGAGGGTTCCCAGCCCGAAGACTTCCACGCACGTAAGGTCCCCCGTGCCCCATCCAGTCTTTGCCAAAGCCATGGTGGCCTCTTGACATGAGCCCAGCCCCGGCGGTGCCGGAGCAGATGGGGCAGGAGGCGGAGAGCGCGGGTGGGCTACTCCAGGTAGATGTCCTCTGTGGGGCAGGCGTAGGCCAGGTGCTCCTGGTAGTACTCCAGGAAGGCGCGGCTGCGGGAAGAGGGTCCTCCACCAGCCACTCGGGGCTGGTCCTCCACCCCCCAGCTCTCCACAAGCCCCCACCCACCTGGACACCACCATGTCACACCCCAGCTTCGACCCCGCTGTCCTGGCCCGGCCGTTATGTCCACAGCACAGCGCCCTTCTCCACAGTGCTCCACCCACCCCCACCTGGGCCCCGTGGCCGCACCATCTCCGTCCCCGTGGCCGCCCCCCAGGCTCCTGCCCCAACTTCATCCCACCACCGCCCACCTTCTCTACTCAGCATACCTGGCCCTCTTCCCATCTCCCCTGCAAGTCTCCTGCTCACCTCCCCACTGCACCTCCGCACCCCTGTTCCAGTTCTGCGTCCCCACCCCTGCTCAGGGACCCTGCTCACCCCACGCTCTGTGCCACCGGCCTCATGGACTCCTGGGAGACAAAGACATGGCAGGCGAAGCGACTCAGCAGAGGGTGTTTGGTGATGAAGCCAAAATAGCTGTGGGGGGCAGCGTGGCGGGGCGTCAGAGCACCGACCCAGCCTCCAGCTGACCCCCAAGTGACGTGGAGAGAAGTGGCAGGAACAAAGGGCTTGGTGGGGAGGGGAGGGCACAGGCATGTGGAGGTCACATGATTTTAAGATTTGAAGGTGTCTTTTTTTGGTCCCAGCCCAAGGACAGTGCTGGGCCCTTACAAGGAGTTAGTGTTCTAAACCACTGCCTTAGGCCGGGCGCGGTGGCTCACGCCTGTCATCCCAGCACTCTGGGAGGCTGAGGCGGATGGATCGCTCGAGGTCAGGAGTTTGAGACCAGCCTGGGCAAGAGCGAGACCCCGTCTCTACTAAAAATAGAAAGAAATTATCTGGCCAACTAAACATATATATAGAAAAAATTAGCTGGGCAACTACTCGGGGGAGCTGAGGCAGTAGGATCGCTTAAGCCCAGGACTTTAAGGTTGCTGTGAGCTAGGCTGACGCCACGGCACTCACTCTAGCCCGGGCAACAGAGCGAGACTCTGTCTCAAAAACATAAATAAATAAAAATAAACCACTTCCTTGACGACCAGGGGCATCAGGCCCTGCTGGAACATCCGCTCTGGATGCGTCTTCCTTCCCTGACCCAGCACCGCCCCGCTGTGGCCCACCCAGAGCCTGCCCCGGGACCACAGAGCAAGGCCTCTGGACTCACGTCTCCTGCTGACCCAGGCCTCCTCCTGTGGCCCACCCAGCCCCACCTCTGGTCCTGCAAACTCACAGCTAGTTTCCCAGCACTGACACGGGGCTCAACATCACCTCCCTCTGTTAAACCCGCTTTGATTCCACCACTCGATCCAACTGGAGAAGCACCTCCACCCTGGCCCCTCCATTTATGTAGTCACTGCCCCAACTCTGTTTCGTTTATGCCTGTCATCTTCTCATCCAAGATATTAATAAAAATTATCGTCCAGAGGGAGGGGAAGTCACAGTCCTGTAACATGAGACTCCAGGCCCCCGCCCCAACCCCACCCCCCAAACTGTGGCCAATCTGATCCATTCCCTCATGGCTTCGGGGTTTTGTGGTCCCACCAGATGGGAAGCCACATGACATAATGTCACTGCTAGGACAGTGTGCTCATGTTGTCCATGAACATATCACAAGACCTGTCTCAAATGCTGTCTTCAAATAATTATAATAATAATCACTAGTGTTTGTTAGATGTTGCTAAGTATTACTAAGGCATCATCCTAAACATTTTATATTATTAACTCACATAAACCTCACAATAGCCCTATAAGGTAGGTGTCCTGATAGCTGAGCACAGAGAGGGTTGATATATTGCCCAAGGACACACAGCTGGGCTATGGCAGCACTCAGAGCAAAGGCAGCAGGGAGCAAACGCCTACCTCATCCCAACACAGCACACTCCGTGCATTCCCGACCTGCCCCTAGTCCACAATGAAATACATGAGTTAACCATTTGCCTAATAGGGTTTCTTTAGTGCTTCCTCACTGCGAGGGACTGGGCTGGGTTCTGGGGTAACAGGTGTTAGGAAGGCACTAATATCCTTGTTTCTCAGCAGAGGGAACTGGATGCCACAGGCTCAGGCCTCCAGGCTGGACACGGTCACAGCTGGAATCCCATGAGAGAAACAGCAGCTCCTCAGCCTCCCCCACCTCCCATCTCCACCCCAAGCCGACTTGTCTGGCCATCTTTCTGCCATGGATGAGAAATGAGAGTTGTTCTTCCCTCCTGGCAGCGCTGTCTGCTGCCCCCAGAGCTGGCCCTGCTGTCTGCTTGGAGCCCTGGCGCTGTCCCGGCTCCCCACTGGCCGGCCCCCCACCTGCTGAGCAGCTTCTCACCTGTGGATGCCATCGAGCCCCTCCCTCCTCAGTGGCTCAGCGCCCTTCAGCCCGCAGACAGAGCCCTCCTCCTTCTCTTTACCACAGGAGTCCAGATGACCCCCAGATGCCCCCACACCTGCCACAGCCTCAGTCCTGGCCGTGTCGTGCCCACCCTGCGTCCTGCCTGCCCACGAGTCCTTCTGAGCCCCTGGTCAGCTCGACTCTCTGTGGTTCCTCCTCCTACCTCCTTCATTTAGGACTCCAGGACCCTGTGGCCGGGGGTCCGTGCCCGGGAGGAAGCCTGCGTCCCCATCCCTCCACCCGCTGCTCCCGTGCCACTGACTGTCCCCTTTCTCTCCTCTCCGCAGTCCGACTGGCCATCTCAGTCAGCGCGTGGTCTCGGGACCCCACCTGCTCCACCTGGCACCTTCCCGCCAGGTCTGTCTCCCGAACTCCAGACCCACGTAACTGATGGCCAGTCTGAAGTAGCCAGTCTCACTGTGTCTGTGACGGATCCCATATCTCCTCTCCGTGTGTGGGTTCCTCTCTGCCCATCACCAAGGTGGACATCACCCTCGACCTCCTCCAGGTCGGCCTCCAGCCAACCAGGGCCTGTTTGTCCCACCTCTTAAGTGCCTCTTGCATCTGCACACTTCCCATCATGACATGGCCCCGATGACCTCAGCAGTCACCTGGTGTCCGACCGGCAGCACCTGGGTCCATCCTCTGTGCACAGCAGCCAGACCCAGCTTGTCACCTGCGTCTCACCCTTCCATGAGGACCCTTCTTGGCCCCATGACCAGCAGGATTAAATGCCAGCTCCCTGGCACCTCTCGATGCCCCCTCACACCCGACCCGGAGCTCCTGGCGCCCCTCGGCTCAGCGGGCTCCCTGCTGGGAAGACCCACGCCCCGCCCCCGCTGCCTGTTGTCTTTTGAGTTTCACCTTCCTGCATCCCAGGAGAACTCGCCCTCCTCTGTGGGCCTGCTCCCTGGGCCCACGCCGATGACCACCAGGCCACCGCGGAGGTTCCCAGCAGTCCTTGTCTGTGTGTCCGTCACGCCCAGACCAGGAGGCAGCCGGTCCACCCTCATCTCCAGCCCAGCCCGGTGCGGGCGCCGAGTGAGTGCGGGCGGAGCTCTTGGGTGGGGTGTGGGGACTGGGGTCCGGGCAGACGCGGGGCTTATGGGGACTCTGGGGGAAGGTAAGGCTCTCACCAGCTGTTGCGGGGGTGGCAGCCGCAGAATGAGATGTTCTTCATCTGGAAGAAGTGGCTGCAGCGCTGGAACTGGAGCAGAGGTGAGCAGAGCACCCCAGTCAGCCCGCAGCCTCAGGTCCCTCCTGCCCCCGCCTGCCGGACGTCCCTGCCGTCCTGTCCCTCGGTCTTACCCTACCCCCACAGCCTCCCCAGGCCCCCAGACTCCCACACCCCCACCTCAGGCCCTCCTCCACTCAGACTCAGCTTGACGCCCCGAAGAGAGATCTCCAGGTCACAGGAAGCAGGAGGACGCAGATGGACAGTCAGCTTCCGGGCGGTGGCGATCTAGGGGAAGAAGTTGGGGGAGAAGAGGGTCTTGAGGGGCCTACAAGGGCCTCTTTTTCTTCCCTTGGTAGAACTTTGCCTCTGCCCTTTTTAGCTTATGCTTGAAGACACCTGGCACTGAAGACGCATGGGATGCAACTCTGGAAGATGTGAGAGGCCTTGGCCGTTCCTTGCCTTCGGGACGAGCTGGTCATCTCTGCACTCAGCCTGCCTCGTTTTCCTTCCATTCCTCCAGCCAAGCTGCTCCTTTTGGCTCAGGTGCCAGGAACACGGCCCCCACCCCACCCTGGCCTCCTCGATGGGGGCTCTTGAATGCCGGGTTGGCTTTTTCCTGCTCCCTACTGCCCCCCAGCCCCAGTCACAGCACTGGCGGATGGGCAGGTGCTCACTAAATGTCCGCTGAGTGAACAAACAAGGGAGCAGATGACTCCAGGGAAGGGGCGTGAGAGCTCCCCTCAGTTTTCAGGCAGGAGGAGGATGGGCTGAAGGGGAGGAGGGGCCGGTGGGAAGGTGGACGCCCCACCGAGCTGGCCAAGAGACCCAGAGGTGACGGGCACAGCTGCTGAGCCCTGCCCAGGCCTGTCAGCTCAGGCCTCTGACTCAGGGCCAAGGGTGCCCACCCCAGAGCTGCCGCTCCCCAGAGGCCTTGGAGCCTCGAGAGCTGTGCCAGCCTGTGGCGCTGGTGTGGGCTGCCACGTGGGTTCTCTGCCTGCGTCCACCCCACCGCCACACTGACCTTCTGCATAGCTGCACACAGGATGCCATTGCCCTGGTGGCAGGGCACCTCCACCGAGCCCAGGAACTGGACGTCGAAGCGCTCCACCCAGCAGGGGCTCCGCTTGCTCCCTGGGGGCACACGGGGCCCAGGTTAGAGGGTGGTGGGAGCCTCTGGGAGAAAAGCTGCCCCTGCCCCCGGGGACGGGCCTCACCCAGCAGGTCCTTGGTAGGGCCAGGCACTGCATGGGCGTAGAAGGCGGGGAACACACCACGCTCCCCCGTGCGCATATTGAAGCCACGGAACCAGAAGTCGTCCTCCTCGGCCTCCACCAGCACAGGGTCATCCACATCCAGCTCTAGCTCATCCGGATGTCGAGGGATGAACCTGAAGTCGGGAGAGAGGTCACTGGGGGGAGGGGGAACCAGGACGGCCCGGGCCGTGTCCACCCGTGTCCCCCAGTGTCTGTGGACTGAGAGTCGGGGTCTCGGGGAGGGAGGCCGTACCTGAAGACGGCCCGGTGAGTCTGCTCTCGCTCCTCTCCGTTGACCACACAGGAAAAAAGGCCAAAGGACTCAGTGCCTGAGAGACAGAGACAGGAGACACTGACCCCAGGTGGGGCAAGGAAAGTGCAGCCTGGTGCGGGTGTCCTGAGTCGGGGAGGGACGGAGAAGCACCTGATCCGAGGCTGGGGGCAGAGCAGCCTCCCCACCCCACTACCTGCCCAGAGGGCCTCCTGGGGTACCCCAGGCCCAGCACTGCCCACCCCCAGGTCTTCAGGCCACCCTGGCACTTTGGAGGACAGCATGGGACCTAGGGCCAGGGAGTGTCACCTGTTCCTCTAGGGCCACCCCCATTCCCCGCCTCTCACTCACTGGAGGACCGAGATGTGCTGTTGACAAAGACGTTGAGGAACTTCTTGGAGAAGGTGAGGTCAGGGCTGTCGGGAGAGGCGTCCCCAGGGCCCTGACCACCGTCCAGCAGCGCAGTCCCTGCCTCCTCCTCGCTGGCCTCGCCTCCGCTGTCCTCTTCGCTGTCGCTGCCCAGGCCGGCGCAGCGCCGCAGGCTCACCAGCTCCAGCTGCGTGTGCTCGTCCACCACCAGCGTGTACTTGACCGCGTCGTACACCAGCGAGGCGTCCAGCGGCGCAGCAGGGCCGGTGCCCCTGCCCCCCGGGGCCTCCGTGCTGTCCTCGGCATCGTCCTCATCCTCCTCATCTTCTTCGTCCTCCTCCTCCGAGCAGGTGGCAAAGCAGGCTCGGCCTGGCCGGGTGGCGCGGCCGGGCGTGGCCCACAGCGGCGTGATGGTGTCGCGCGTGGGGTTGCTGAGGAAGAGGCAGGGCCCGGGCTGCGCAGGGCCTGGCCGAGGCGCTGCGGGTGCTGGGGGCGGCGGCCCGCACAACGTCTCCATGTCCACCAACTCCACGCCTCCTGGCGCTGCTGTCACTTCGGGGTCCTCGGAGCGCTCCGAGGCCCCGCCCGCCGGCGACGTGGGCTCCCCAGGCGGGCGCGACGCGGGAGACAGGCACTGGCCGGGGCAGCGGATGGGCGAGGAGCCCTCGGAGATCATGCGGGTCACCAGGTTGCTGAGCAGCCAGGGCGAGTCCGCATCCTCACTGAGGTCCGGCTCCGATTCCGACCCCGACTCATACTCGCTGTTGGTGTCGTCCGGGCCCACGGGCAGGAAGGCGGGGCGGCGCAGGGGTTCCCGCGGGGGCTCCGGCTCCGGCTCCGGCTCCGAGGCGGGCGACGAGGCCTCCTCGATGGAGTTGGTGAGGTGCGAGGAGCGGCCGCTGCTGCTGCTGCCGCCGTCGCTGCTCAGCTCCAGCTCTGTCTCCGAGATGGACGAGATCATGCGCCCCAGACGCACGCCCCCAGCGTCCTCCGAGTCCGAGCCCGGCGACGACAGCTCCTGGCTGCTGCGACGTCCCCCGTGGCCCCCACTCGAGCGGCTTCTCAGGTCGGCCTCAATGCCAGGATCCGAGGAGGGTGAGGCCCCGGCGGGGGCCGGGAGCTCTGCAGGCTGGTTCCCTTCGCAGTCACAACCCAGGCGCACTGGTGACTGCGCCTCACCAGGCCCAGAGTCCGTGGGCAGGAGGGGGCCAGGGAGCTCTGCTGGGCGGTGGAAACCATAACCATCACCATGAGCCAGGCCTCCTTCCAGCAGCCAGCCCGTTCGCCCTCCCCGCCCTCCCTTTCCCTGTGCCCCTGCCAGCCCCCCAACCCCTCACCTCTGAGGGGCTCCTTGAGGGGTGAGCACAGCACTGTCTCCTGCCAGGAGGCTGGGGGCGCTGGGGCAAAGCCTCCATTGTTGTTCAGGGAGTCCTGGGGTGGAGGAACAAGAGAGTAGGCTTAGGGGGTTCCAGCTCCCAGGGGTGAGAGGGACCCGCTGCCATGCCTGCAGAATCCAGGTACCGTGAACCAGGCTCAGCTCCAGGGTGCTATGGGTCAGCGCGCTCACCTGGGCACCCAGTGTAGTCAGGTGGAGCGTAGTGGGCCGGTGCTTGTGGGGCTCCTCCAGGGAAGGGGAGGGGATAAGGGGCTCTGGGGCAGGTGCCTCTGAGCCAGGGCCTCCTCCCTCCTTGCCATCCCCATCCCCCTCCTCCTCATCATCCTCCTCTTCCTCATCCTCCTCCTCCTCCTCCTCCTCTTCATTGTCATCGATCATCTCAAACTCCTGGAAGTCATCCTGAAAGGAGCAGATGGGGTGCGGCTGCTCTGATCGCCCCAGGGCGAGGCTGTCCTGCGGGAGGGAGAGAGGGAGGGAGATGGCAGGGCTGGGCCAGAGTGCAACAGGGACCCAGCCTCCCAGGTGCTAGGAAAGGGGTAAGCAGGAAACAGCAAGTCAAAGGAGTGCCCCTTCCAGTTCAGTCTGCCCCCATCAACAGAGTGACATGTTTGAAAATCTGCATAAGATACATAGGAATCAGTCCAGTTCTTGGGAAGGGCACAAACTCCTAAGACTGGATCACAGAGATTCTCAGAGTGGCCTCAACTCACTTTCTAGCTTCATATCTTCCCCAAACCCCATCACATTCCACACAACACTCTTTCCTTCATAGCATTTTAACACTATTTACAGTTACTGTACACGGCTTTTGGTCTGTCTCTCCCACCAGACTGCAAGCCCCACCAGGGCAAGGTCATGTCCTGTGCACTGATGTACCTCACCCCCCCAAATAAGAACTAGGGCTCAGTAGATGTCCAGTAAATAGCAAACGAATGCATAAATGAAGAGACAGCCTGCACTCTGAGGATTCACCAAGCTTGTACCAACCCCAGGGCCTTTGGCACAATCCCTTTCCTGGCAATGCCTCTCCTCCATTTCCTCCTACCTACCCCATCTGCCTGGTTCCTGCTAACCTCAGGACGTGGTTGACATTTCCTCTGGAAATGTCAGTCTGGATTGGGTTCCCTTTCCCCTCATCTACCCTGTGTCCCTGCTGGAATCCAACCCTTGACACCTGGCAGCCATTGTCTTTCTCCCCTACTGGGTTGCAAGCTCCTGAGGACGGCTGTCCTGTTCCACTCCCAGCACCTGGAACCCCCCAGCACTTGACACGTGGCAGTTGCTCACAAATTCTTGAATGAATGAAAACAGAAATGTGGAGACAGGGAGGAGGAGAAGCAGCAGGAGGTAGGGGGAAAGAAGATTTCTGGGGTGGAGACATGAGACAGATAGATGGAAGCTGCAGAGATGGGGACAGGGCTGGGAGGGGACCAGGTTGAGATGACAGCTGGAAGGCGTTAGATCTTTGTGGGAAGTGACCTGAGGACAGAGGGCACCCAAAGCAAAGGCACACCTCCCCTCCCCCAGGCTAGTCAGCTGACTGGGGTCAGGGGAAGACTGCTAGAGAGCCCTTGGTGGAGGGCCTGCAGTGTGTTAGGTTGGATACCAAGGAAACCCCAAGGCCAAGAGGCTAAAGAGGAGGGTGATCAGAGATCACACCCACCCTGAACCCCAAGTGAATGATAAGCAGAGCCTAAGGTTCTGTGCACCTGACTCTCCCCACCTTCTCACAGCGATCTGAGTCGTAGCTGAGGCCCAGGCCACAGTCATCGGTGATCTCAGACAGGTCTTCGTCGTCAAATTCTTCCAGGCTTATGTCCTGGGGAGGCCTGGAGAGGAGGCTGAAGTCAGAAAGGCACCAACCCTGGACTCCCTGCCTGGGAGCTGGTCCTGAGGAGGGGCCAAGGGAGACCTCCAGCTCCCAGGCCCTGCGTTCTCCGGAGCCTCCAGCTCCCGGACCCAGATCCGGCCGTCACCTTGACCCCCAAGCTCTGCTCTCCAGCGGCTCCCTTCCCCCATCTGAGCCAGGCCAGCCCAGAGGAGCCAACCCTCCCCATCCCCCTCCCACCCCTCCTCCCTCCACGCTCCGCTCCAGGCCCCTCTGGGTCACAGCCTCAGCCTCAGGGGAGTCGGCCTGAGCAGAGCGGGGGGAGGGGGAGCTGAGGCTGCAGCAGCAGCAGGAGAGGGAGGGGTCGAGCTGCTCTGGGAGCAGGGTCTGGCCTGTTTGTCTCCCCCTCTCCTGCTCCGGGCAGGCCTATACCCAGAGGTCCAGCCTCCTCCCCACCCCAGTCCTTGCCCCCGGGGCTCCAGGCTTGATTTCAACTCCCTCCCTGCCGGGGCCCTATTGGCCAGGTCGGGGCCTCCACTGAAGGCCCAAAGGACACTGCCAGGCGCAAAGGGTGTGCCCAGCATTCCGCCCAGCTGGGTGCGGCGCAGTGTCCCAGCGAGAAATGGGAGGAGGGTCACTGGGGCTGGACGACAGGCGGCAAAGATGGAGAGACCGAACCGAGGGGTGGGGGCGGGGAGCAGGAGTCGGAGCTCCAGGGCCCGAGCGCGGCGCGGGGCCCGGGTCCGCAGGGCGCTGGGGCGGGTGGCAGGCCAGGTCGGAGGAGTCTGGGACCGGTCAGAGAGGGGCCGCGCGAAGGGGAGGGCCCGCCGGGCCCGGGGCGCCCAGGTGCGTACCTGCAGCCCGGCGGCGACAGCGAGTGGAAGGTGGAGAGAGAAAACATCTCCGCGCGATCCGCCATCTTCTCCGGGAGAGGCCCGCGGTCGCGGCGGGGAGGGTGCGCCGGCCCGCGCCCGCGCCCTCGCCCGCGCCCTCGCGCAGCCCCCGCCTCACCTCGTGACACGCCCTGCGACACCCGCCGCCGACCCGCTCGCCGCGCTGCCAGGACGCCGCGGCAGCCGAGCCGCAGGGCGCGGGGGAGGGAGCGCGGGGCGGGGCGGGGCCGGGCGGGGGCGCGCTCGGGGGAGGGGCGGCGACAGCGCCCGCGAGGGGGTCCCGGCGCGGCGCCCGCGGCTCCGCGGGAGGAGGGCGCGGGGGGACCGAAGCCGCGGGCCTGCGGGGAGAAGCGGGCCGGCCGGCAGGACTCGGCTGCGGCGGCTGCTCCCTGGGGGGCGCGGGGCGGGGCGGCGCGCGGGGCTCGCTGACGTCGCGGCCCGGCCGCGCGACACCCGGAGCCGAGCCCGCGCCCGCGGGCCAGGAGCTGTCCGCCGCCGGTGCTGACCGGGCCAGGAGCTGTCCGCCGCCGGTGCTGACCGGAACACGCTGCCGGGGCGGGCGCGGCCCTGTCCCCGACGGCGCCCAGCAGGTCTGCGTTCCGACTGGGCCGCACGGAGGACGCTGAGAGGGAGGAGGCTGAACTCAGACTCAGGGTCTGGACGGAGGACTGGTGGGTGCCAGGAGAAGCTACGGCCCTGAGGCTACGTTCATTCACCTGGAAAACCGTTTCCTGAGGCCAGCTGTGTGCTGCGGGCTGTGGTCGGGTGTGGATGCGCTCTGGCTCGCCAGGGAGCTCTGTGGCAGCGACGGTGGCGATGGAGCTCCAGGAGCCGGCTGCGGGCCTGGGGGTGGCCAGGGCCGAACAGGGCACAACCAGGAAGACTTTGCAGAGATTTGGCAAAAGAAGGCTGCAATTTCAACATGCGTGCAATGAAATTATCCTTTTTCCCATGATGGAAATAATGCGCCCTGATATTTCTTTATGTCTAAATTAGTTCGGCAGAAAAGTATTTCTGAGGAAAAGATGAGGCATTTGACTGATTGCTGCCTGGAAATTATGGGGCAGAAGGAGCTCGTGCAAGCCTGGAAGGGCAGCCTCATTCTCTGGGTGGCAATCACTCGAGCCCAGAGAGCAGACCTGTGGCCAGGGGCTGATTGATCTTGCCCTCTTTTGTGCCTCAATCGCAATTTATATTTTATCTCGATTATAGTATTTTTCTAAGAATGGAATTTATTAGTTTATGTTTTTCTCCTGGATGACAGAGCTGCTGGAGAGCAGAGAGGCTGTCTCGTCTTACCTGTCTTTGAACCCCCCAAGCTCCAAATGCAGAGTCTGGCACCCTGCAGGTGCTCAGCAAATACGTGAGTGAATGAATGAACGACCAAGAGGGCTTATAGGCTCTAACCAGGTCTAGGGCATCAGGTCTTTACCATGATACTGTCCTCTCAAGTTTAGAAGCACTAAGAACATTCCCTATTTCTGAGGTTCAAGGAGTCTGGACATATTAACCACTCTCTGGCTTTCCCCGTAAAACCCAGATCTTGTCCCAGAATTCACAAAGGGTTTTGACCCCAACTTCCTAGATTTCCTTTTGCTCCCGAGTCATCACACTGGTAAATTTTGACATCCACATAAATGACCCGTTCGACACCCTGGTCGGCCAGTTCCAGGACTTCTGATCAGTCCACCGTCTTTGAGTCTCAACTCTAGTGGCCTCCCCCACAGAGGGCCCCCGGGGTCTGCCTTCATCTGGAACTGCACCTGTCAGATCGTAATGTCCACAGCCCTCCTCAAGCCTCTCCCTTCCTTCCCTCCCTCTAATCAGAAGCTCACCCCCAGATTCCAAGAGTCTAAGACGTGAGATGGGGGCTTTCACCTCCAATTTTATCTGTGGAACCTTCCATCTTGCCCCCAGAGCACAGATGGAAGGTCACCAGTCTCGGAGTCTGAAACTGGTGCCAGTCTTATCTTGCCACTAACTTTCTGGACATGGGCAAATTACTCAGCCCCTATGGCCCTCAGTTTCTTCATCTGAACAAAGACACCGTGAGGATCACATGGCATGTGCAAGCCCCAGGCACGGGCCCTAGCATGAATTCACAATCAGTCCATGTTCATCCTTCTCTGACTCCTCACACTGGGGTCCATTTCCTCCTGCCAAACCCCCAGGACTGCTCTGTCCAGCTCAGGGATATATTAGTGAAAAGGCAGAATCTCCTTCCTGAGGAAGTTTATGTTCCTCATTTAATGCACATTTTATCAATTTACATGTTTCCTCAGGTGATCCTCAGAGCATCATTGTACACATGAGAGAACTGAGGTCTACAGGGAGCTAAGCAACCCCTCCTTGAAGTTCTTTCCCAGCTTGTGAGCTGCGTGCACTACTGGTTTCCTCCTGCCTTCCTGGCGACCCACTGTCTACTACCCAGAGTCCTTTTCCTTCTCCTTAGATGACAAATCAAAATGTTTTGACTCTACCATTTTAACACATTTTTTTCCTCAAGGGCATATCAATGGTACAAACAGTACAAAGCACAAAAGTGATTGGACTTATAAGGTAGAGTTGGAATAGCAACACGGTTCAACAACCCTGACCACAGCAATCCTAAAAGGTCAGAGGACATTTTCTGCCAGTTTTTTCATAGATTAGAAAATAAGTAAATGCAAGCCATCAGTCTTTTTTTCCACTCATATTTCATAGAAATCACAATGAAAAAATAAACATACCAATGGCTAAAACTGCAAATAGCAATATTTAATAAAGATGAAAATTAAGAGTCATATCTTGTTGGGAATGCTGTCCTAACCAATAATTTAACTACCTCCTGAATCTTGATTTTAAGCATCTAATTCCCTGACCATTACCTCCTATTCTTCTTGCTCTCTCACTGTATTGCCATGATACCCACATTCCTTTGACTCCATCAGAAATGTGTTTCAACTACTATTGCTGTGTAACAAATCATCCTCAAATTCAGTGGATTAAAACAACCATTTTATTCTGCTTACAGTTTGGGGGTCATAAATTCAGGAAGGAGTCTGATGGGAAGTTCTTACCTGGCTCTCTCTTAAGGTTTAGTTACAGTCGGAGGTAAGCTGGGCTGGGTGTCCCAGATGGCTCATTCACAAGGTTGGCAGAATGTTAGCTGGGAGCTCAGCTGAGACTGTCACCAGCAGGTCCACTGATCTCTCCAGCGTGGTAGTCTCAGGGTACTCAAACTCCTGATGTGGTGGCTGGCTCCCACCAGAGTGACTGCTCTTGGAGCTGCATGGCCTTTCCTGGTCTACCCTTGGGAGTCACAGGGCATTACTCCTGTCACACCTGTTGGCAAAGCAGTCACAAACCTATTCTCACATTCAAGAGAGGGATCGCAGACCCCAGCTCTCCACAGGAGGAGTGTCGTAGACTTGGGGAGCTGTGTCATGAAGCCACCACAGATCTCAGTCCATTGATCATCTGCTTTTCTCACTGCCCTCTCATGAAAGTAACCCTCTCTTGTAGCATCAACTTCTCTTTCTCTTCTGGATCATTTCTACCAGCAAACAAGCATAATGTATCATTAAAGTAAAGGGTATATTCTTATCTCTGTATGTATAAAGAATCCAAAGTCATGGATTGTTATGTAATATTGTTATGCATTAATGGAAAGGATGATAAAAAAAAAAAAACTCTTTCTGGTTTAAGAAAGAAATCTCACATATAATTATACCTTTCAGAAAACAGATTTCTACCAGTACAGAAGACTATTATGACAACAAATCAGAGTTGAAGTTTTTTAAGAGATTGGTACCATCAGTAAATTTTTAAAAATCTCTGAAATCTGAATGGCTTATTAGATTCCTTCATATAAAGTACATGCCCAAAGACAGTTTTGTGATAACTGAATAGAGAACAGGATTCTACATTTTCACTCAAGTCTCTGCACCAGAGCAGTGTCATAGCCCCATAGAGTCCTGCATTGGAGCCTTGACAGATAGTATCTCTCTGACATATAAATCCCAGAGAATTTTCTATTTATTGTGATAAGTGCAAAGGGAACACCCCAGCAAAGCATTCCAGGAAATACCAAGCTGACGAATGTTTGGTGAACATGGCTTCTCAAGTCTCCCCAGTTCCTCCCAAAGACGTAGTAAAATTGGTGTGATGATGCTCTGCCTGACAGGGAGAGTTCCTGGAGGGTGTAGGAGACCCTGAGTAGAGATTTGCCAGATCTCTTCTACCCACAGATTGTCGTCCTGGAACTCCAGCATAATATCTAGGTTCTAGGTACAATCTTGCTGCATAGACCACAGGTTAGATAATAATAACCAGGTAGCTAGCGGGCTGGCACTTTTGCCCCTCCCTGCCTAACTTTCCTACCTGTGCTTCCTGCACCTCCAGATAAACTACTTGCACATGAATCCTTGTCTCAGACACTTCTGAAAGAATCCAATCTGAGGCACCCTCTTAATTATTACACCCACACTTAAATTATCAAAGCCTAGGGCCGGGCGCGGTGGCTCACGCCTGTAATCCTAGCACTCTGGGAGGCCGAGGTGGGTGGATCGTTTGAGCTCAGGAGTTCGAGACCAGCCTGAGCAAGAGCGAGACCCCGTCTCTACTCAAAATAGAAAGAAATTATATGGACAGCTAAAAATATATATATAGAAAAAATTAGCTGGGCATGGTGGCGCATGCCTGTAGTCCCAGCTACTCGGGAGGCTGAGGCAGTAGGATCGCTTAAGCCCAGGAGTTTGAGGTTGCTGTGAGCTAGGCTGACGCCACGGCACTCACTCTAGCCCGGGCAAGAGAGCGAGACACTGTCTCAAAAAAAAAAAAAAAAATTATCAAAGCCTAAAGTTAATCAATATTTTACCCTCTTCCTGAACAATATAAGGACCCTAGAAGACTTTAACGGTTTACTCCAGT
This sequence comes from Varecia variegata, assembly GCA_028533085.1. NCBI lineage: Eukaryota > Metazoa > Chordata > Mammalia > Primates > Lemuridae > Varecia > Varecia variegata. Next base: position 138,043 of record CM052440.1, read on the forward strand.
CTCAACTTAAATTCTATTGTTATATATTTTAATATTCCTTATTTTTCTTTTCAAGATCCACAAGGAATTGTCATTGTTGCTTTAAACAGTCAATGTTTACTAGATTTACCCAAATGTTTGCCTCTTTCTGTATTCTTCTTTCTTTTTTGTTTTTTTAAGATTTAAAAATTGCTATTTGACAAAAACTTTTATATTTAATAAATAAATGGCAATAATGATAGATACATTAATTCAAAATATTAATATTTTCACTAAGCACTAAATAGAACAGTTCCCAATCTTTTCACCAAGAATTCCTTTGAAAGAATGTCTCAAACTTAATCAGTTTATTTTGGTTTTTAATCAAGAAATCTAAAGCTGCCAATCAGAGTTTCTAATTACCATGAGATGACCAGGTTAACAACCTTGAGGTCCTATAATTTGAGGTCGTATAATGTAAGTTTTTGAAAGCTTTGCTTAACCTATACATTCCAATTGAGAGGTTCGTTGGCCTCAGGATGGTAATCTGAAGTCCACGTGCCAGATACTGTACACACACACACAAAAATGGGTAATAAGTATCAAGTACAAAAGATAAATAACATATGTTCCCTATGTATTTAAGGGGAATAATGCCAGTCATGGGTGTACAATGCAGTGAGGGGCAGAGAGCACATACACGCCACTCACCCACAAGGCAGAACCAACAAGGGCCATATAAAGATAAAGTCAAGTACCCAAGTAGCCCACATCTACCCCAAGACCCCAGCCCCTTGGAATTAAATGCATTAGCAACAACTACCCTTAATGGAAAATGTCCCAAAATGTAAAACAAAAATGACACAAGCAAACAAAACTCAAAACTAAGAGATGATCAGAGCAAACTTTAATGCTTTAAATTTCACCTGTGCCCAGTGTCACAGTACTGAGAACAGGGTCTGTCCCAATAGTTAAACTGATTCATTATCATAGAACGCAACAAAATTTAACATATCACTGCTCCTACTACATTCCTTTCTGTCAAAAAAAATGTAAATAAACACCCCACCAAATATAAACTTACCCCACACAAAAGTCAGCATTAACCTAAGGATCCTACTGCAATATTGCTATGCTAACCCAGGATATTTTAATCCTCTTCCAATCTATTTACAAAATATCCTCATTCTGAGAGCTCTGGAAGCATTACAACATTGTTCCATGAGATTCTCCTCTTTTTTTTTTTCTCTGAGACAGAGTCTCACTCTGTTGCCCGGGCTAGAGTGCCGTGGCATCAGCCCAGCTCACAGCAACCTCAAACACCTGGGCTTAAGCGATCCTTCTGCCTCAGCCTCCCAAGTAGCTGGGACTACAGGCATGTGCCACCATGCCTGGCTAATTTTTTCTATATACATTTTTAGTTGTCCAGCTAATTTCTTTCTATTTTTAGTAGAGACGGGGTCTCGCTCTTGCTCAGGCTGGTCTCGAACTCTTGACCTCGAGCGATCCTCCTGCCGCAGCCTCCCAGAGTGCTAGGATTACAGGCGTGAGCCACCACGCTGTCCTATAATCTCTTCTTAAAGTTGTATATTGTATTTTAAATTTAGTTGAAATTAAAATTCAACTAAAATTCCAACTGAATTAAAATTTTCTTTTTATCAGTGCAAAACATGCCTGGAGGAAACAAAATGAAAAGGCAAAATCCCTTTCCTTTTAGAACTTTCATTTTGTTCTTTTTAAACTCCTTGACTATTCTTTGTAGTTTCTTGGTTTCTGCACATATATTCAACTTCACCTTTTATAACACTAACTATATTAAACATAGGCATCTTGTAATCTGTGCTTGATAATAATTCCATTATCTGGAATGTACTATTTGTGGTCAATGGTGGCTTGCTCTCATGATACCTCATGACTTTGCTTCTTAACTGCTTTTTTTAATGAGAGCTTCTTGTTACCCTTGGGATTGTATTAATGGGAAACTCCAAGGCCTAGGAAGAAGGTGGGCACTTGCAGAGAGAAAAAGGTGGGTGTCTTAGTCTCTTCAGGTTGCTATAACAAAATATTCCTTTTTTTTTTTTTTGAGAAAAGGTCTCATTCTGTCGCCCAGGCTAGAGTGCAGTGGCATCAGCCTAGCTCACAGCAACCTCAAACTCCTGGGCTCAAGTGATCCTCCTGCCTCAGCCTTCCGAGTAGTTAGGACTACAGGTATGTACCACCATGCCCAGCTAATTTTTCTGTTTTTCTGTAGAGATGGGGTCTCATTCTTCCTCAGGCTGGTCTTGAACTCCTGACCTCAAGCAATCCTCCTAACTCGACCTCCCAAAGTTCTAGGATTACAGGTATGAGCCACTGTACCTGGCTACAAAATACTCTTAAAATGGGTAATTTGTAGACAATAGAAATTTATTGCTCACTGTTCTGGAGGCTGGGAAGTGCAAGATCAAGGTGCCAGCAGATTCAGAGTCTGGTGAGGGCCTGTTCTTCATAGATGGCAACTTCTTGCTGTGTCTTCACATGGCTGAAAGGACAAACAGGCTTCCTCACATCCTTTTATAAGGCACTAATCTCATTCATGAGGGCAGAGGCCTTATAACCTAATCACCTCCTAAAGGCCCCACCTCTTAATACTATTGCCTTAGGGGTTAGGTTTCAACATATGAATTTTGAGGGAACATTGACCTTCAGACCATAGCAGTAGGTACCTTAAGAGAGAATTTGTGTTTTTTTCTACCAGGCACCTGAAGGTATTACCAACCTGAGATCACTCTATATTAAATGTTCCACTGGAGGTTTCTTGGACCAACCTGACTGTGAATTTGAGCTCCCTACTCATGTAAAAGACAGTATCTTATTCTAAATTTTCAGCACCTCTCCCTCACACACTCTTCATTTTGCCCCCAAATTTGAAACAGTTGATTTTCTTTGCAGTCCCTGAAGGACAGAGTTAATCTCTAATTCACCCTTAAACTGAGGATTTAAACCTTTGAAGTCCAGTATCTGTAGATGGTTGATCTCTTATTAGATTCCCCTTCTTAGACAGGCTCTGTGATTTGTCTCTGTGCTCTAATCTCAAGATACAGATGTATTGAGATGCTATGTATTAGTTTCCTAAGGCTGTCGTAACAAAATACGACAAACTTGGTGGCTTAAGAAAACAGAAATTAATTATTCTCCTTGCTTCCTCCTGGCTTCTGGTGGTTGCCAGCAATTCTTGGCACTCCTTGGCTTGTAGACACATCACTCCAGTCTCTGCCTCCATTTCCACATGGCCTATGTGTCTGTGTCTATGTCCAAATTTCCCTCTTTTTATAAGGACACTGGTCATTGGTTTAGGGCCCACCCTAATCCAGTATGACTTCCTCTTCATTAATTACATTTGCAAAGACCCTACTGCAAAATAAGGTCACATTCTAAGGTTCTGGGGGACACTATTGAACCCAGTGCAGACTATCAGACTCAAAGTCCAGGTTCTCTCAGTTCACCAAACACTTCTTATCAAAAGCACTGTAGAGTGGCCCCCCTGCCCTTTTGGGCTCATATCTTTGTTTAGTCCTTTACTTTCATACTAGGTTATCAATTATTTTAGAAAATAATTTATCCTGAATTTTTTAATAATTTTCAGCAGGAAGCTCTATTTATACATCTAGATTGCCATCTACATCTCCATTCATTTTATGAAGCTACAATCTGATAGGAATTGTTCAAGGAAATCAATTAATTATACATCTATTTCATTTATGAGTACATGTACAAAACTCTCAACAAAATGTTAGCTGATAAACTTCAATAGTGTATTTTTTCTTTCTTTTTTTTTTTTTTGAGACACAGTCTCACTCTGTTGCCCGGGCTAGAGTGCCATGGCGTCAGTCTAGCTCACAGCAACCT